>APFE031061279.1:0-13267 GCA_000404065.3 Pinus taeda | reverse complement strand
ATGCATGCAAGGAATTTGAATAGCTCAGATGTGGTGGAGATTCCAAGGTAGTGTAACATCAATTGTAGACTAGTATGTAGTGTACAAGTGTTGCATGCAATCAATGATCAATCGTTGGGAACTGCATAATCAATTTAGAGGAAATTTCTAAAAAATAGGGGCCAATGTCCTCACGATTTTCGCAAGGAAATAAGAGCTCACGTGGGGGAATAAATTCATTAAGTCTGGGTTAAAGCTTCTCATTGAGCAAAGAGAACAATTATTCTTTTGTAGGTTGAGCTTAGAGTTAGAGCTAGCAATTGTAATGGATTCTCTATTCATTTGAATAATTCAAGTAGGCTTAAGGGGTTTTTACCAGTTGGATTCCCTTAGATACATTTTTGTACTTGTGTATGTGATTGATGCATGTTTATGAATGTTTTTATAAATTGTGAATTAGTTTCTGCAAATTAGTGTAGAATTGTGTCTCTTGATTTAGATTAAATTTCTTGAGCAATTATAATTCTATCACCATATTTCTACAACAAGTTCTTACTAATAGAGCATACTCTCAGTGATCTGAAATGGGGCACTAAAGGCTTCTTGTCTTCTTACAAGAACCTCTCCCACTCCAAATATTAAACAATTTCCAAGATCTATGCTTATGATTGATAATTTGCAGAATTAAATGAAATTGAAATAGGTGTATGTTTTGTTTGCCTTTAATTGTTCAAGTGCTTGAGTTCGTTTGTTTAAACTGACATTTAAACATATAACAGTAAATGAAATGCAACAATAAACAATCACGAAAGACAACAATATAATATGGAGTTCACCCTGATATCTTGGGCTACGTCTCCTTGAGCTCTAGTCAACTCAGATAGGCTCTTTGCGATTATGGCTTGAATTCTTTTACAAGTTCCACACTCAACTCCAATGGTTTACAACTAAACCAATGGGCTTAGAATGCCATTTTTATCCCTGGCTATTTGGCTCTCTAGCTCTTGGCTCTCCGCTCTCGACTCTGGCTCTCGGCTCTGGCTCTCAGCTTTTGGCTCTCAGCTCTTGGCTCTTGGCTCTGGCTCTCAACTCTGGCTCTTGGCTCTGGCTCTTGGTTCTTGGTTCTCATCTCTTGGCTTTGCAACTCTACTGCGCTCAAGTTCTCTAGCTCTGCAACTCTGTTGTGCCCAGCTCTCTGAGGAATCACCTCTTTTCCATTGCCCCCAACCTCTGGTGGCTTCTCTGGCTTTCATGAGCTTCTGTTTTCTCTCAACCTCCAAGAGACCCTCTGCTTCTATGTCATGCCGACTCCACAGAGTGCCTCCTCTGGGCTTACACTCAGCATTCAAGCATCTTTGAGCCTCTTGGGCTTCTCTACGCTTCTCTTGAGTATAACTCTGCCTCTCTGTGTTATCAGTGGTTCACTCGACCTCCAAGCGAATCCCAGCAATCTTTAGCAGCCCTGTCAATTGAGCTCCCTATCCTTTTTGTAATACATCAGTTACAGTCACCTCCATTTTTGAATACCGACTGTTTCATTACAAGAATTTGCTTACAAATGGAAAGGAACCGACAGGCATGGCCACCTGATCGTTTTGCCTTCCTCTGGCTGAAATAGCCAAATAACGGAAATACACAGGAAAACGCATGAAAAACACATCATGAGCCATTCAATCAGATTTCAAATATTATGAAATTAGGTCCATAACCTTGTCATGTTTGGCCTTTATCACATGTCGCAATCGCAGTTGCATTAGCATGGCTCCTTTGTGCCGATCACCGATCGCATATCGCAATCGCATGTCGCAAGTCGCAACGACCCTTGTATCAGGGATTGGCCGATAATCGATCATCGATCACTCTATTGGCATTATTGCCATCAACCCATTGCATCGGTGTATGTCGCATGGAACGTCCCCCTTGGTATTTGCGTGACCTGATCATCGATCACCGATATCGCAATCGCTAATCACACATGTAAACAGCCCGGGGTTTCAATATTGCATGACACCTTCCTCCGATGTGATATGTCGGAGATCGCTAATCAAGGAGTCCTTCCGCCTTTACTTAAGTCCTCCCTTTGAACCTTTCTAATGTAGTTTTCTTTAAGAAACACATATTCTCCATTAAGTCCCATTTATAAGAAATTTCCTCCTTTTCAAAGGACAATGGGAAAATTTCTTTTTACAATAAATTCTTCATCCGAAGTCCATTTTAGCCCATTCAAATTGTGTTAGATTCAGAATGAAGAGATCTATGCAATGAAACTATTTTCAAAAGCATCCTTTGACTTTCATTTTTCCTATGTGAGGAAAGTTCATAGACTTAGAAGTTTATGTTAGATCCATTTTGGATCATGCCTTCCCACTAAAAAGCTTTTGGACTCCAAAAGAATGATATACTGATATGAACAATAAATGAGAGTACCTCACCCTCTTCTTTCAGCCTCCATACACTTTCCTTGCATAGTGCCTTTGAATCAAAGTCTTTGAACACTCCCTTCCTGGATGTGCTTGTCATCCTGGGAAGACCTGTCTTCCTCCTTGACTTCCTCTAGAACTCCCACTGAGAAGGTCACAGAAGGTAGTTTGAACTTCTCTACCTTGATCATTGATCCAAGGTGGCTCAAACCAATGTGAAGTTACATCTTCTTCACAACAATTTTCATTTATATCTGTTACAAAAATGTTCTATTGACATCTTGTCAAGAACAAAAGAATCACAGACAAAAAATGGATGGCCTAAACTCTTGCTTCATCAAAAGAAACAGATTTTCACATCTTGTGAATTACGTCCATGTCTTACATCTGCATACAAATGATTGACTAGATAACAAGCCAACAAAACATGCCTTTAAGACCATTGACCCTTCAAGTCAAGCATGTAGAAAAAGAATTATACAGTTCTTTTTCAAAGATGAAACACTTCATCATCATCTCCATCTTGGAGACCAAATCAACTTTTCTCAAGTCAATATTGCATTACATGCATGTTTACAACAAAGTAATCAACCCTTCAAGTTAATCACACATACATGTTCAAATACAAGGAGATCATCAACATCCCTGTGCTCATGCACACCATTCTCATGCATGCATTTCATCCTTTAACTTTCGTTTAAGTACATTTTACTTATGAAGATGAAATGAATATAATGTTGCAACAATAAAGTGAGCCTCCTACTCAACTTTTTCCATTCACCTTCTTGGTAAAAATCTGCAACTTGCATTCCATTAACAAGAAATGCAAATAGATGTGATACATTTCTTTTCACATCAAAAGATATGCAACTTTAATTGGATAAGAACTCTAACCATTTATTACCAATCCATTTCAAAGGTCCTTCCTTTGTCTGCACATCAATAGCAACATGTGAATCATCTTGAAACACATCATTTATAGAAACTTCCTTTCCATTCCTGCCATTCTTTCTTTCCACAATATTCAAGTTTTGTGGAAGCATTGTTGGATTCAAAGTCCAACATTTTGCAGCAATATGTCCTTGCTTATGACAATAAGTGCAACACATGTGCATCTTCTTGATAGCATGATTTTCCTTGTCCAATGGACCTTTGGCTCTTTACATATTTTCCTTCAAAAATTTCCTGCATGTGGCCATTCTCTTCCAACATCTAGAAATATTATGGTTATCCAAACCACAAAAGGAACATGCAATCATTTTCCCATACTTGTATAGAAATTTATCATGCTTTACATAATCAAAATGAATATGATTAGAACCATATTTATACCTTTCTTTTTCACCTTTATTACCTTCATGAGCAGGTGAATCAAATGAAGAAGTGGCTCCCTTTGGAACACCATCAATCTCTTCAAGGCTTTCAGAGTTTCCACAACTCTCTGGTTCAAGTGTATGCTTATGAACACCTTTGTCCTGCAAAGTATGTTTCAAACTATTTCATTCCCTAAGAATACAATCCTTACACTTTTGAGGTAGAAGACCTGCAATGAAACTCCTTCTTGGAACTGTTTCAATTGTCTTCAAGGAAGCTTTGGAACTTTATCCATAAGCTTGTCCATAGCCAAGACCCAAATTCTTAGGCCTTTCCTCAACTATTATTGGCTCAACAATACCTTGTGCATGTTTTCCCAAGCCTTTTCCTTCATAGCCCATCTTGGACAATAACTTGGAACCTACGCCTCTGGTATGTTTTTCAAAAGAACCAATATAAACATTCTTAGAAGAATTTGAAGACAAATACGAATTGTTTACCTCTTCTTCAAGCTGATACTTAACTAAGGCTTCTTTGGCAACAAAGAGCTGTGTCTCCAACTCATGCATCCTTTTCAGGTTCATATCTGCAATATGAATTTGCCTCTCCATTTCCTGCAATTTGTCAGAAAGAAATTGCTTCTCTTCCTTCATGGAATTCAACTGCTCTCTATATGATGCTCTTCCTTCCATCCTCATACATTTCTCTCACCATATGCATCATGATGAACAAGTCTTGCTTCATGTCTTCATTAAAGAATCTTGTGATGAAGGAAGGATTTGAGGACTCTCTTGTAGAAGTAGTCATTATCAAAATGAACAAAATAACTTCAAACAAGATTAACAAAGAGCTTATTCAAGCAACCTTTTGCAACAAACCTCTTGTGCTTCAAGGATTTCTTTGAGGTCCTTTGGGATAAGAAGAATGCCTTCAGCGCTTCTTCCTTCTTGTCCTCTCCTGGATTTAGCTATCAATAGCTTTCCCTTCACCTCTACAAACTCAAACAACAGTTAGTTTACAAACAATCAAACAATCAATCCTCGACTGTTTAAACACCTTTCAAGTTAAGCAAGCAAATAGATTGCTCTGTCAATCAAACATCCTGCTTTGATCAATCAAGCATCATGATACCACCTGCTCTGGTATAACTTTCTCTGATATAACCTTCTTTGAAGGTGGGGTTAATTAACCTGATTCTCTGATACCACCTGATCTGAAATGGGGCACTAAAGGCTTCTTGTCTGCCTACAAGAACCTCTCCCACTCCAAAGCTTAAACAATTTCCAATATCTATGCTTATGATTGATAATTTGCAGAATTAAAAGAACTTGAAATAGGTGTATGCTTTGTTTGCCTTTAATTGTTCAAGTGCTTGAGTTCAATTGCTTAAATTGATATTTAAACATATAACAGTAAATGCAATGCAGCAATAAGCAATCACAAAAGACAACAATATAATATGGAGTTCCCCCTGATATTTTGGGCTACGTCTCCTTGAGCTCTAGTCAACTCAACTAGGTTCTTTGGGATTATGGCTTGAATTCTTTTACAAGTTCCACACTCAACTCCAATGGTTTACAACTGAACCAATGGGCTTAGAATGCCATTTTTATCCCTGGCTATTTGGCTCTCTGGCTCTTGGCTCTTAGCTCTCGGCTTTGGCTCTTGGCTCTGGCTCTCAGCTCTAGCTCTTGGCTCTTGGCACTTGGCTCTGGCTCTTGGGTCTGGTTCTTGGCTCTCGACTCTCGGATCTTTGCTTTGTAACTCTGCTGTGCTTAAGCTCTCTAGATCTACAACTCTGTTGCGCCCAGCTCTCTGAGGAATCACCCCTTTGCCATTGCCCCCAACCTCTGGTGGCTTCTCTGGCTTTCACGAGCTTCTGGTTTCACTCGACCTCCAAGCGACCCTCTACTTCTGAGTCACCCCGACTCCGCAGACTGCCTCCTCTGGGCTTACACTCAACATTCAAGCATCTCTGAGCCTCTTGGGCTTCTCTATGCTTCTCTTGAGCATAACTCTGCCTCTCTGTGTTATCAGTGGTTCGCTCGACCTCCAAGCGAATCTCAGCAACCTTTAGCAACCTTGTCAATTGAGCTCCCTGTGATTTTTGTAATACATCAGTTACAGTCACCTCCATCATTGAAGACCGACTGTTTCATTACAAGAATCCGTTTACAAATGGAAAGGAACCAGCAGGCATGGACACCTAATCGTTTTTCCTTCCTCTGGCTGAAATAGCCAAATAACGGAAATACATGGGAAAACGCACACAAAACACATCATGGGTTGTTCAGCCAGATTTCAAATATTATGAAATCGCATCCATAACCTTATCGGGTCTGGCCTTTATCGCATGTCGCAATCGCACGTTGCATTAGCATGGCTCCTTTGTGTCGATCACCGATCGCATATCGCAATCGCATGTTGCAAGTCGCAACGGCCCTTGTATCGGGGATTCGCTGATCGCCAATCGCTGATCGCTCTATCGGCGCTATCACTATCGGCCCATCGCATCGGCGTATGTCAGATGTAACGGCCCCCTTGGTATTTGCGCGACCCCATCGCCGATCACCAATATCGCAATCGCTAATCGCACATGTAAATGGCACGTGGTTCTGATATCGCATGACGCCTTCCTCCGATGCGATATGTCAGAGATCGCTAATCAGGGAGTCCTTTCGCCTTTGCTTAAGTCCTCCCTTTAAACCTTTCCGATGCGATTTTCTTTAAGAAATGCATATTCTCCATTAAGTCCCATTTATAAGAAATTGCCTCATTTTCAAAGGACAATGGGAAAATTCCTTTTTACAATAACCATAACCAATAGTTGTAGGAAAAAGAAAAATAATCTGAGGAAGTGGAAATAACGGAAGCAATAGCCCTAAAAATGAAAAACTCAAAATAGAAATAAGAGATTTCTGTTTATAATACGGTAAAAAAAAGCAGGAATAAACTGTTTGTAATACCAAAAAAAATTGGAACAAACTGTTGTAATACTTAATAAAACTGGAACAAACTCTATATTATCAGCAAAAATAATTATTTATAAACCAAAAACTAAAAGTAAAAATAAGCAATTTACTGTTTAGAATGTCACCGATTGGGCCATAATTTAAAGACGAGGACTTTCTCTGATTCTAGAACTGCTTAAACATTGAGTGAGCAGGGAGGTCAGTGATATTCTTAGTATCAGCGAAAAGAAAAATAAAAATAACAAATAACACATTGTTTATAATATCAACGAGAAAACCTGTCCATAAACTTGTTATTGCTACATTCACTAACAAACAAGTGGAGTGGTGATTGTCTTTGCTCAAGTCTCTGTGTCTCAAAAAAACGGTCTCTGCGTCTCAAAAAGACATCTGTTAATTTCGTGTATTTTTTTGCGCTGGTAGTTACAGATTAGCAGAAAAAATAAAAATAAAAATTACGAGTAAGACAGTCTTTGCCATATTTATGGAAGGCGTTATATATGATTTTCAAATTTCAAATAGGCGGGAGTTTCAAATTTCAAATGAGCAGGACCAATGTTGAAAGAATGATGCAAGGCTAGGTGGTCATCCGGCAGGACCAGAGCAGGATGCCCATGGATGCTTTATGTTGATAGTTGTACGCAAGACCGTAGCTGTTGGATGTTCCATGCATGCATGCCACCTGATGTGCAAAATCTTAAATGACTTAATTCACAAAAAAGTTCACAATATCATAAAAAATCTATCATCAAATTCTAGCTAAAAAAATAATTTCAAATAGTTAAACTATATCATAAAAAATCTATCATCAAATTCTAGCTTAAAAAAATAATTTCAAATAGTTAAACTACACTTAATGTAAATCCTAAAATAACATTTTAAATAAAAATTGTAAAATTATGTTATCAATTAAATTTATCCAAAATTTTACTTAATATTTATATGATCAATTTTTATTATATTATTTGTTCAGATAAATCTTAAAATAACATTTAAATGAAGAATAAAGTGAGTTGGATTTTTGCCGTAGTTTTCTTTCAGCTCCCAAATAATTGCTATTATTAAATGGTGAATAAAAATCTACTTATTAATATGATTTAAAATAACAAAAAATTAATAAAATTCGTGCTTATTAATGTATTAACGATCATGTTTATTAAATTGGTGCGTATTTTTTTCTTATTAGTATGGTTTAAAATGTTGGGTATACGACCAAAGTCCCACATTGACTAGAAGTGGGGAGGATCATGGGTATATAAGGATGGACAAATATCTCCATTGGTATGAGACCTTTTGGGGTAAGTCCAAAAGCAAATCCATGAGGGCTTAGGCCCAAAGTGGACAATATCATAACATTGTGGAGATATGTGGTGTCCAAAGTCCTTACAAGTGGTATCAGAGCCATGCCCCGAAGTTAGCCAAGTGGATGAATCTTCGGAATGCCGAACGAAGCTGGTGGGCCCCGGTAATATCACGATGAGATCCGTGGATGAGCTCGGTTAGACGGGCGTTGTGCTTCAGATTCTTCATGGACGTGTCCTGGTCCCAACACGGTGAAGAGGAGTTGACCTGGGATAGAGCAAGCTCTCGAGGTAGGTGGTGCGCCATGTAAGGCGTGTGCTTCCAACGCATTGGAGCGGAGAATCCTGGTTGGTAGAGAGTGGACGGATGGATAATCATTTGAGGGGAGGCTCGATGGTCCTTTGTCCATGGGGAGGATTGTTGGGTATACGACCAAAGTCCCACATTGACTAGAAGTGGGGAGGATCATGGGTATATAAGGATGGACAAATATCTCCATTGGAAAGAGGCCTTTTGGGGTAAGTCCAAAAGCAAATCCATGAGGGCTTAGGCCCAAAGTGGACAATATCATAACATTGTGGAGATATGTGCTGTCCAAAGTCCTTACATAAAATAACAAAAAAAAATACTAAAAATATATAGCTATGCGGTATTAAAAGATAAAGTGAGATGGGATGTAAACGAAAACCATGTAAACGAAAGGGAGGGGCCCAGTGAACCACGTCAATAAGTCCAAAGCAACCTGCGATCGAGATAAGATCGGCGCGTTGTGTTGAGCCCTGAAATTCCACACTTATCCACCAGAACTGTCAATCAACCACACATGTTGTGGTCATGCAAGGAATGAATATTACTCTCAATTATCTATCAAATTTTAGAATCTATAATAAAATTAAATTAACAAAATGTCATTACAACAATCAAGAGCCGCACACATATGAACAAATATGAGATACAATGTCACACTTCTCCACGAGAAAATCAAGCGCAGAGGTTGTATTTCACATGAACATATTTCACGAGAGCAGTCAATCACCCACAAACGTCGTGCCTTTCAAAGCAAATCCATTTTGGAGTTATGCAACCATAACAATTCCCAACACTCTTTTGATCTCCAATCTTATTAAAGAATATTCTATTATTGGGTAGACTCCGATGGAACCATAATATCATTATGACTCTTGTTTTTTTAATCACCAGTCCTGTTGTTAAGTGCTTTCTAATCAATCTCTGGGTTTTATAAATTTTATTGAAAGCATAAAATAAATCATGATTCCCATCAAGTTACCATTTGCCTATCGATTATTGGACAAAGATTCCAATATTTTATTTGGGTTATGTCATTGTCATTCAATCAATGGGAAGGTTGTTCATCTTTTAAAATTAATGATGTAATATATATATATATATATATTGATTTATATAATTTGAATAGTGTGTTACCTTACCAGAGGTTCTTAAAGTCCTAAGTACAATGATGAGACTTTAAAGGAAATTTAGACAACCCATCACTATAGCCTTAGTGTTTTTCACTATCTTAGTTTAGAGTATGGACGATCCTAGTCATGAGGGCTTTCCCTAAGGTCAACTAATGTCAATGCTTTATATTACAAAGTCGGAGCAAGTGAAAATTTAGTTATTTTTTTATCTAACTTAGGCTTATGATTAATTTCTCAAGTTCACAACTTAAATCTTATATCCAATTAGCCCTAAAGATTAAATGCTCTACAACACATGGTCAAATAAATGCAAGGTGTTTCCAGAATCATATTGTGTCCCTAAACAACTAGGGGGTGATTTTACTTGAAGGGAAATGAATCTTTCTTTTGTTCACAAGAAAAATAGGGAAAGCAATCACACACTTCAAGAAAATAACAAAAAGTAAGAACTTACCTCTCTAACCTAGTCATGCCACAATATGGAGCCCAACCAATATTTGGAAATTTGAAACTTACAATAAGACCTTAACCACTATGTTCCAAGAATATTTGCCACATTGCAAGAAGGTAGATCATTCATCACCAAATCCTTAGACAAGAGACTAGAAAAATTAATTATGAAAATTTTCAAATAATGTTGTAGTTACTGGGTATTATTCTCTTATTTGAAAAAGTTTCAACAAATATTAAATACAATGCTACTGCAACTTCACAAAAAATTTAATCACACAAACTAAGAAAATATTGCAAACGCACACATAAAAATGAACATCTATAATTTTGGAAAAATGCCCTGGAAATCCCCCAAAGGGAAACTAGTGCAGCGAATGCGGATTTTATTATTATTTTTTAGCAAAATCTATGATTGAACTTTTACAATTGTTTTCCATAAAATTGAAAAGCTCTAATAATTATTCTCTAGCATCGACAATTATTTAGATTAGATTAGATTGAGATTGAGATTAGAATAATTATCTCCAATCTCAATCTAATCTAATCTCAATCGATGTCTAAGATCATTTTGACCCCTTCAAATGAATTTTCTAGATGTCACTAGAGGAAAATCAATTTACCTCAATTAATCTCGATTAATTTATCCATTTCCCTAAGCTAGACTTAGGAAAATAAATAAATTGGTTAATTAATTCTAATTAAGGTAATTTTCCTTAGAACGTTTTCTAGGTATTAAAGAAAATTAGTCCATTTGTCTGTCTAGCCTCATAGACACCACCTGAGACTAGAACACCTACCCGAGCTACATGAACTAGTACTCCCTCTTAGCAAGGAAGGTGTTTTTCATAACACCCATCTTGTCTCTGAGGAAGATGAATATCGCCTTCCCCAATGCCTTCGTCATAATGTCTGTTACCTGCTCATCTGTAGGTATTTAGTGTAGCTGAAAAATCATGCATTGTACACAATCCCTAATGAAGTGGTACCTAATGTTTATATTCTTGGACCTATCATGAAACATTGGATTCTCAAATAAACTAATGCAACTTTGATTGTCGCAGTGTATCACTGTCATCTCCATCCTCTACCCAAACAAGGTTACTAGTGGCTTCTGAAGCCATATGACTTCACATGTAGCCATGCTAGCTATTATGTACTTTACCTATGCAGAACTCAATGTCATGGACTTCTGCTTCCGAATGTAGCAAAGAAACAATTGATCTGATGTTGAAGCAACACCCTAAAGTTCTTTTCCAATCCAGTGAATTACTTACCTAGTCTGCGTCAGTATAGGCCATCAACCCAATACCATCACCTTGAACATACTTGATCCCATACTTGATTGTACCATGTAAATATCACATCACATGTTTTGTCACTTTACAATGCACTCTCTTTAATTAGAAACAACCTATAACAATTAATTAGAAACCTTTCAATGACCCTTCTACTACCTCTTTGAGAAGCCTCAACAAAATCTACAAGATGAAGCCAATTCTTCAACACTTTATTCACTCAAAAATTCATACTCTGCATAAAACATTTACTGTAACATGCTCAACAATCTATATTAATAACTCTGATCTCCTTTAGCAAGTCCTTACAAGCATTGTGCAATGTTCACTCCACTGACAATTTTCTCACAATTCTTTACAATGTCTCTCACTCTCAATGGATCGAACCAAACTTTACAATTCTTTTGCACATAAATATTTTTCGAGAATGATTAGGAAATAATTACACTTAGGGAAATGGAGAACTAATCACCCATGTTCATACACTATTCATATAGTCTAGCACATTGAATATTTCTTTTTAACTTGACCAATCATCTTCTTCAATAAATGAGACCTTTTCAAACTTAAACACATGTTTTTGATGAAGTCTAAGGTGCCTTGACTTAGTGGAGTGATTACCATGGGTAAATACTAGAGAAAAAGCATATGGTTTTTTGCGTGCATGCACAAAATGTGAATTGTTCACCTACGGAAATTTGCATGGGTATATAACAACAATTTAGAGTAGATTTATGTGGGCATATAAGGTAAAAGTAATAGAAATTATGCAATCTGTGTAGGCATGAAGAGGAAATCAAGAGAATATTCTATCAATATTGAATTTACTTCTTTCTCCTCCCAGACCTGCAACTCAACTTTAGACCATAAATTCATGTTCCCAAACACTATCATAAGCATGAAATCAAATGCATTTCATCACATGTTGCATTATATCAAGTGTCTCTTGTTGACATCAATGGCAACACAACATCCTTTGTCTAAGTGATTTTTGTCATCATCAGAGTAGTCAAACACCATCTATGAAAACAACATATCATCCCATAAGGGATCTAAAATGCACCTAGAAGGATCATCTAACATATACTCAAGGAATCAAGTCAAATCAACAACATGGGTACAAGAACCATAATATTATCAAGGTGGACCAATTCAATGTCAAATTTGTAAAAGTATTTCACACAAATATTCATTTTCAAATGTCTTAGTAAATTATGAATGTGCATTGTCTACCATACTTAGTCATGGGATGGTTCCCATATGACCATTTTAGGTGCTTCCAACCTTAAAGGGAGATACAGATCCTAGGTGTTGTCTAGGTAAATCCTCTCTTCGGACAAAGACAATCCCTTTAGCCCAATGAATGGGACTAGCAACCTACATGAAAATATACAAGAGACTTTCCTAAATTACAATCGAAATGAGAGAAGACGAAGATGGCCTACCTTGTGTAGATGCTATAACGTATTCACGTTGGGGAAACCCCAATGTGAATGTTCTAAAAAATTCCAAGTTTAATGGAAATGTCAAGTGGCGTGGTTACAATAATATTTCCCATATTACCTTTGGAGAAAACCTTGTGCACCAGAACATGTGTTTGAAGTGGACGCATCAGGTTATGAGAAACAAAAGCTTTAATACATGGAGAGATCTCACTTAGTCTTGGAAGAAAATGAGGAACTATGATGGATATTGTTCCAAGGAGTTTTATCAAGAGAAATAACCTTAAAAATACTCTGCCGATGGGGAATATCTCATTCAAGGGATCCAGAGAATCCCAAGAACCAAGCTAAGGAGATTGTGAATAGGTATCCAGGTTCATACTAAGAACAACATGACTTCATGTTATGTAACCAGCTCACAAAATAGAAGAAAAGATAGATCAACGAATTCAAAATCATCCTCTTTGAGGGGGCAACCTTCTTTACATTACATAAATGAACAATTCTTGGATGATACAAATGAAAAAACCTCATTTCTATATATAAGAGTCTAAGGGGTCACAATATAATTAGAGCCAACATAACAATAATAATGTAAGGTCACAACAATAACATTAGTTGGTTTCTATGGGGCACAATAATAACAATATG
>APFE031061275.1:0-44976 GCA_000404065.3 Pinus taeda | reverse complement strand
GCCTTGAGAAAAGCAATAAGAGGAATATCCAATTCAACCTCAGTGGATTTTATATCATGCATTATAGACTTTACTTCAGATGCAAGAGCAAGAGGATCATTATTTTGCAGTTCAAGATTGAAGAGTTTAATCATGAGTTGAACGAATTCAAGTGCAGAATGTGAGTCATAGAGTTCTTTCAGCTTTTGTAAGGCTTCAAAGGCAGTTGAATATGACGAAATATGGTGACTCACCTCTTCATTTACAGATGTTGCGATTAATGCATAAGCTTTGTTGTTCTTGTTTTCCCGAATGACGAGTTCTTTGTTTGAGGTAGGTTGTACTGGGTCATTGTCTCCTTTTCCGACACGCACTCCTTTCCACAACTCATTGAGTGGCGAGTGTCAAAGGGGAAGCTTCTAGAAGATTCCATGATCTTCCACCTCGCATTTTTGTCCCTGCCATTTGTCCATTCCCGACCATCGCACCCTACAGAGGAGAAAATCAGTATGCATCGCACCCTGTACATTGGGAAGGTGATATGCATCGCACCCTCTGCATTAAGCTTTCATAGTGGTCCATTTTTGACCATTTATGAGAAGTTTTCAGTGGATAACTTTTGGGAGATGATGTAATCAATTGACCTTGTTCCTTTAGGCAGTGAAGCAACACTTTTAGGGACTTAGGAGCCCTTGGTTTATGGACATTTGTGATTGGGGTTGAAGTGCCCAAAAATGTCTATAACACTTCTCTCACCTTCCAAAGATCACTTATGATTTTTATCCCTTTGTCTTTTTAATCTAGTATCCCAGCTTCTTCGAAGTTTCTTCCTCTCATTATCAATCAAAATTTTGCATGACTAGGTCAGACTCATCCAACCTTACCTTTTTCTCTTGAATAAATGAATATCCTCAAGGGAACTACACATGGTCTTCCCACTTTCTCACATCTCGATTCTTCTAAAATAGATTGAGGGAGCTCTAACACACCTTCCCCTATCCCTCATTCCCTTACCAACGAAACACTTGACGTAGGTATTTCCCCTACCGTCAATGTTCCATCAATTCCCTAACACAAATTTTTTTATTTTTAGAGGTTTTCCATAAGGAAATACCTAGTCAAATCTTGATTCAAAAAAGGCCTTTCTAGGGCGAACTTGGGCCTCTTATCTATAATAATGGTTATGTTAAGGATTGATGGCACTTTACTCCTCCTTTGTTTCCTTTGTTACTCTTCCTTGACCACTCAAGCCTACTCAAGGTAGTCTCTTTTCCTTCCATCTCTCCCTCTTGATCATTTTTTCACTTTGGTTATTTGGTTGGTCTCCTCATGGATGATTATCTTGAGTAGGGCCTAAATCAATAAGATGGAATCTTAGTCAACAACCATGTTTATCTTATAAAACATAGTGTAGTGGAAATATTTATAAATAGCTACAAGGTCACTTTCTCGATTGTACTAATAACAGTTGTTGCTCTCTCTACTCCCTTATCCTCACTAAGTCCAACCTAGAACAAACACCTCTATTCTCTTTCACTCACTAAGGCCACCTTAGTGTTTCCACATCTCTTATATTTTCCTTAATAGGTCTAAACCTATCATCCTCGCCTCCTTCACCCTTTCCAAGAGAATGGGTATCACTTCTATGATGCATAGATGTAGCTCATTATAACACGCACCTACACCTCCAAATCTTGCCTATGGTTAAGTTCAAGTAATAATTTATTATCCCTACTTTCTCTAATTATTTTGTTGTCTATTTTCTACTATTATAACTAGCTATACTCAATGTACTTTATCTCTGCACTCTAGTTGCAATTCAATAACATAGTAATTAGAACTTCATTTATATATACTACAAAAAGCTTCTACTACTCTTATGTACGTGTTTCTCTCCTTCCTTGTAACTTCCTATTATTCTCATCTCTTGGATAATATCTCCTATAAGTCGACAAAATGTAACATTTGAAATTTGAACTTGGCTACTAATATACGCCCATCTAGCATAGGTAGTGCATTATGTGATTCAATCCCACACTAAATTCACGCCTAACTGCCCAATGACAAAATGGTACCTCTTAATTACTACTTTAATGTGATGAATAATTGTGCATATCTAGCATAGGGAGTGTGTTATGTGGTTCAATCCCACACTAGATTCATGCCTAACTTGACCAACGAAAAATTGGTACCTCTTAGTTACTACTTTAATGTGATGAACAATTCATTGTGATACCCTTCACATTATCATAGATGTGGAGCCTCATTAGGATGTTTAACGCTTGGGTGAGGTCCTTGGATTTCTTTTATCCTTTGTTCACAAGACTCATTTTGACATTTTGGACACCCATTTGGGGTAATTTCTACATTTATGGATCTAATTACATGTGAAAAGGTCCATAGTTACTTATATTACCTCACTTCAGATCCATGGAAGACCAAATATCTTTGGACTTGTTATTTACGGGATCAAAGTGAGACAGCCCTCATTAACCCTTATTGATCTCTAAGCAAGTAGTGTACTACAAATTCCCCGGAGGTGTCATGCTTGTAATTCATGGCATGCACAACAGAGGATGATTTTAGTTGTAAAAACGTACAACATAATATTGTCAATCCTACGCCATCAAGTCAACATAGATGGTACAATTATTCGATATGCGACTTTCCCTCCAACATCTAAACCAATGTACACTTACAACTAGAAATCATTCCCTTGCCTATTTATACCATTCAATGCCTCCTTGAAAACCATGTTGATTTCTTCCAACATATTTTTTTTAAAAGACCCTAATTTAGAAGGACACATTTTGAATGTGAATGAAAATATTATGTGTCTCTCAAGACCCTATGGTTGCTTGTACATGTTATCTACAACACTTACGTAGGGACTCCTTTCATTAGCTTGGCTCCAATCTTGTAGGATTCACTAACTCATCCTATAGAATCTTGATCACATAGCCTCACTAAAAAATTGGAAGTTTCAACCCTACAACTTCAATAGGAGTTCCATAATAGCTACATCTCATCTCCTTTAAGGGCACCAAATTTATGTACTCCATCTATTTCATTATTTATAACATTCAATGCCTCCTTGAAAAACCTGTTGATTTCTTCCAACATATTTTCTTTAAAATACCCTAATTTATAAGGACACATTTTGAACAATGATTGAAAATATTATTTCTCTCTCGAGACCCTAAGGATGTTGACACATGTCATCCACAATCGTTCAATAGGGACTCCTTTTGTTAGCTTGGCTCCAATCTTACAGGGTTCACTAACTCATCCTCGATAATATTGATCACATAGTTCCAATAATATCTTGGAAGTTTCAACCCTACAACTTCAATGGGGGTTCCATAATAGCTATCTCTCATCTCCTTTAAGGGCACCAAATTTATGTACTTTGTGTATTTTATTTGATATCTTTACAATAGTATATTTTGTGTTTATTACTTGTACAACATACATATCTTTGTATTGGAGATAGGGAAAAGTCCTTTTTTTAGGAAATTTGGAGTTTATAGTAATCCAATCCAAGATGTGCATCACTCTTGAAGCACTATTACAACTCTCAACTTTAGCGTGAGGATTTTCATAGTACAAAGTGACAAATACCAAGTGATTTTTTTACATTATTCTCTTTGTGTCACTTATATAAAGGTTTATATTGTACTAAAGGAAATGTCCAGTAATTAACCCTAACCAATTCATTTTCCTTTGCTAATTTTCTTTTAAAACTTAATCTATGTTATAAGTTAAGTAGTTTAATTATCTACACCCATTCATAAATGTAGATTAAATCTCAACATTCAAATTAACCTAATAGTTTTCTCTCTCTTTCCCACTCTCTTTTGTCTTACCCTAGGGTTTCACTCTTTGTAGTGAAAGCAAGTGGCAACTCCATTCTCCCTCTTTCTCCCTTTTAGTTGTGTATATGTATCTCAATGGTTTGCATCCTTGTCTTCACACTACAAGTCATTGTATGAATACACTCATTCATTATAAAACATAATAGTCTAAAAGTTACTTTTATTTGTTGATCTATAAATTGTTGTGAATAGTCCATTGGGAAATTTTTTAGGAAGGATCTCATAATATTATATATTATAAGACTATATAGATTTATTTCCTTATATTTGAGACTAAATTTGTTTGAATTGGTCAAATAACTAGAATAAGCAATGGAAAGAATAGACACATAAAACCACCATCCACACAAATTAACATAAGATTTTTTAGTGAAACCCAACACAGGAGAGAACGTGGCTAGAAGGTGAGGCTTATTCTCTTGTCTCTTTGCTCCAATTATAAAAATGAACGTCCAAAGGCATTGAAACTTGTATGGAGTTACCTTTTTGACATTGTGGCCTAAATGGATTCTACAAGATCCTCTTGCTTTCTTATGCTCTGAAAATACCACTCTCAAATGTTTTGCTTAACTATGGAACAAGTAAAATCCAAAAGATTGGAAACCTTACTCTTCAAAGTGGCTTGGTATTTAACATTCCTCGATAGCTATTTAGGAATAGGTTTTTTACTTTTTTCAACCCTAAATTGTGATAAGGTTTTGAACCTTCTAGAATCTTCTTGAAAGTCCACATGTTGTTAGTCCCACATTTGTGAGTAATGGTGTTTGATATGGCCTCCAATTGTACCACGATGGTAAATAAGGTAGGTCAACTTCTGGGAGGCATAACTTGCAGATGCAAGCCTTCGATTGAGGTGATTATCCTATCATTGGAAAGGTCTTGAAGTATAGGTCAATTTCAGGGGTGTGAGTTAAAGTTCCAAAGGTTGCAAGCACAAAACTGTCGTTTGAAACCTCAAAATGACTTTGAAAGTTTCAAGCCCCAATTTTTTTCAACTAGGACTTACCGCTAAAATGTCCTTGTAAGTTAATTCCTCCAATCTAGATTGTTTGCATATTAGAATTTAACTATATTGTTACTTGTCCCAAAACATATTGTTGAATAATGGGTTGTGCATGAGAATGTAATATAAATTACCTAAAGCAGTACTTACTTTCTAGGATGGTCTTAGGCATGAAATGACCTTAAAAACAACATAAATAAATGACCATCCATCTCTTATAATTTTGTTTCTACTATGTAAGTGTCTTTTTATTTTAAAAATTATCTCATATTGGTAAATAAACAATTATCCCACATTGGATGAGAGATGTGACCAGAGATGTGACTCACATCAACATATGAGCTTTAATATCCCAATGGAAATAGACATGAGGTAGTGGTGTCTTCTAGTAACATGAATTGATTATTAGAATTGATTGATTGATTTAGTGATTATAATGTGACTATATTTATGAATTGCCATACACTAATTAATATATATATATATATATATATATATATATATATATTATATATATATATTTTAAAATATTTCTATGAATTATTAATACTTTAAAGAAAAATTATATATAAAAATACAAAATAATATAATATATAATTTTTAAATATTTTTATGAATTACCTAATACTTTAATATATATATATATATATATATATTGAAATACAAATATAATTGATTAAAATGTCATTTTTCTTTAACAAACAAATTTTGAAATTTATGCTCTATATTCACTCCCAATCGACCCCTTATGAAGGAAGAAGTGCGAATTAATTTTACAATATTATTATCTCTCTAATAAAATAGATTGAATAGATATTATTCTTTCTTTTTATTATAAATGTTTCTATAGACATGTAGAAAAGAAAAAGAAAAAGATTGTTACCCCTACCTCCACTCGAACTCACTCCATTATATCATTATTTCTCTGTAATACAAAGTTACATTGTTATTGTTTTGTGTTAGCATGAGATACATGACCTCTTTTTAATATAAAATTTGACCTCTTTTTAATATAAAATTTTAAAAAAATGGATGCTTTCATATTTATTTATTACATTGTGTATGTTTTTAATTACTTTGATTTAATATAAAATTTCAAAAACTTGCATGCACCATGTTCATATGCATTCACTGCATTATATTTAAATATATATAACTTATATAGATTATTTTTTTTTAATTATTTTTAATTAACTTATATATTATTTAATTTTAAAATATTTTTAAATGGTAATTAAATTCACTTTTCCTTTACGATTGAAAATATATATATATATATATATATTATATATATATATGTTATCGATGTAAAAATTATATGTTTTCTAAAAAAACATATCGATATAAAACACGGTTCCGGCTCCTGAGCTAAAGCATATAAATGGAAAACAGGTCCAGGTTCGTTGGTCCAAGTTCGAAGTCCCATTTTGTGATTGCCGCTATATTTTCACCGGCATTATTGCACTGCAGATTTTCTCCACAGTCACAGGGATCGCAGCTTCCCAACTCCTGCGAATTGGAAACAGAATCAGTTCTCCCCCAAACGGATCCCGACCAGAACGGATCTGTCTTCCATGAATACGAGACCCCAGCTAGTATTTTTACATCTGAGGAGGAAGATTAGTTGAACCCACAATTGCAGGCCACACAGAAAATTTGCAACTGTTCACCACCGTCAATGGCGACTTTGGTTTTTCCCTTGTATTGCATTAATCCATGAAAATTAATAAACAAAGACAATAACATAATTGGGCAGCATTGCCAGGACAAACAATGGGGAAAATTAAATTTGAGGATGGGAATTTTACCTGGAGTACACAGACCAAAAAAAACGAAGATGTAACTGCAACAGATCTGTTCATGCGGCCATCATTAACTGGCGGCCGCTTCGTTTTCCAACCATTTTTGGGGAAGTAGTAATTGCAGTCTCGATAATGTTTGCCGAATGCGGCCAAAAAGCTTGCCAGATTATCCTTTTCAGCAGATAACATATCGGGCAGAGAAGTTATTTGGGGCAAACTGATATTCCTTTTCCTCCGATAAGTTCTCGGTCGAATAAGTTATCCGAAGGATAAGTGCAGTTCTTTTTCGGAGAATAAGTTCTTGTCAAATGAGTTATCTGGTGGATAAGTGCAATTCCATTTCGGTGAAAAGTTATCATAGATAACTTATAATGAATTAGTTATCAGAATATAAGTGCTCAAGTAGTTATCATATATAATTTATCGGGAGATAACTTATCTTTTGATAGCTTATACATATAGAAGTTATCATTGATAGCTTTACATATAAGTTATCATATAAATATGGATATATAAACTATCATGATAACTTATCGATGTATAAGTTCTCATACCGATTTATCGCGTGATAAGTAATCTTTTATAGCTTATACATCGATAAGTGATATGTTGATAACTTATACATCGATAAGTTATCTATGATAAGTGATAGTTGATAGCTTATACATCGATAAGTTATCTATGATAGGTGATATGTTGATAGCTTATACAACGATGCTTATCTATGATAAGTCATATGTTGATAGCTTACATATCGATAAGTTATCTATGATAAGTGCTATGTTGATATCTTATACATTGATAAGTTATCTATGATAAGTCCTATGTTGATAGCTTATATATCGATAAGTTATCTATGATAAGTCATATGTTGATAGCTTATACATCGATAAGTTATCTATGATAAGTCATACGTGGATAACTTATCTATGATAGCCCATAAATGACTTATCTATGATAGAGTATCTACTGATAAATTACATTGATAACTCATTAACAAGTACTTATCTATGATAGCCTCTTTACTGATAATTTATTAATAACTTATCATGATAACCTATATACCGATATGTTCTATATTATATTTCATAAGTTATTAATAATAG
This sequence comes from Pinus taeda, assembly GCA_000404065.3. Lineage (NCBI taxonomy): Eukaryota > Viridiplantae > Streptophyta > Pinopsida > Pinales > Pinaceae > Pinus > Pinus taeda. The sequence continues at coordinate 37,211 of APFE031061275.1, read as the reverse complement.
CTTATCTATGATAGTCCATCTACTGAAAAGTTACCCAACATAACTTCTCTGACTTAGCTGTCGATAACTTCTTCACCTGTAACTTATCTTCTGATAGGTTTAGATCCCTACGGTTTCGTCGACCACGCTTCCGAAGTCTATAGAAACGGATCGATTATCAGGGGTTTCGTCCTCCATGCCTCAGGAAACCCATAGAAACAGATCAATTATCAGGCGTAACTCAGATTCAGAGGATAACAAGACAGATTATAACACTCAACGAGGCGACAATACTCTGTCGGCTCTTGCCACTCGAAGCGATCCAATTGAAATGGACATAGTAGGAAGTGAATCAGTGGATGCCCTATGTTCCATACACCCATTTCCTTCGGGAATTCCAAAAGAAATGATGCATCCAGAGTGTTACAAGTCTCTTCCCACCCAAATTCTTTGGAAGAATTCGACAGAGTGTTTGAAGAAGTTGCAGATTGGATGCCTCTCCAGTCTGTGGGCGAACGCTTTGCATCTGCAATCAGTCATACAGATATCCGTAAATAAGTACAGCTCGCTTGAGATAAATAAGTTTGATGTTGCTTGAAATGCTTGGGAGGATGAATAGCCTGATAGCCCGTGACACAATTTTTGCGATCCACCATGTGAAAGCACAATTGGGCTTCTCGCTGGAAGGAGGTCCCGATTCCCACTAGCCGATACACCCAGTTGATGTTACCCGGGAGCCATTCCGACATGGTCAATGCCTGTCAACCGAGAGGCCTCATTCTTGGTCAATGCCAGTCCGCCGATAGTCCATCAGGCCTAGGAGGTCCCGATTCCCGTGAACCCCTCATTCCCACCGGGAACTGTTTGGCCATCACAACGATCACAGGGTCAGATTAAGGTAACGCGTCATGCAAACTAAAAGGAGTATTTATCCCAGCTGCAAGCTTTGAGGTTGCCCTCTCATTCTGTGAAGGGATTTTAATGGTCCAATATGAGGTCAATTGTTTGACAAAATGCCTCAACCGGATTTTCCCATTGTCTAGCTTGTATGACTAGATTGAATATAATGACCCAATTTTAAGTCTTGCAAGAATGTTAGGGCTTGGATTATGCTGATATATCCATACGCTTCGAAGCACATGTTTGCAACTGGTCTGCCTGGATGAAATATAAACTATAATGCACCGGTGATGCAAGGCTTTTAGATCTTTTTTCTTTTTTCTCTTTGTTTTATCAACGATTCAATGTGCATTTACATTGTCAAGATCTCTGACCTCTCTGTTAAGCTCTTATATGCAACGCCGTTAAGGTGATCTAATGTCAAAAACTTAGGAACTGCAGAGATGGATTGCTGCCTTATAATTTGGCTTCACCCTTATGTTACAGAATATCTTAATTATGTGAACACTTTTTTGCAATTTAAGCATTCAAAGAATAAAAAGCATGGAAATTGAGGGTTTTTTAAGGTTAAGATGGATTATGGATTTGAAGTAGATTAAGATAGATTTATTGCTTGTTAGAACAAACTTTAAAATAGCCAAGGCAAAAATATATAAAGAATAAGTGACATTGAAATTTTTGTTTCACATTTCATTTCTTTAAAGTTTGGAAAGAAAAATATATGTATTGCTCTTTAGAACAAGATTTAAATTAGCTAAGAAAAAAATGATATAAAGAATAAGTCACATTGAAATTTTTGCTTCACATTTCATCTCTTTAAAATTTAAAAGATGGATCTGAATTATGGATTTTTTATTTATTTTATTGTAATTTGTACTTGAAGATTTTGATTTCCTTGTAATTTAAATTTTAAAGATAATTTGTACCAAGTTTATTTAACTACAATTTTTCTGATTGGAGTAGAGAAGAAGGGTTCTACTTGCCTAGGTGATAAGGCTAGCAGATAAACCCATGTGACATCCACTTTCACTACCCCTATCAAATTCTCATATAACACTACCCTCTGTGTTGCTAGTTATTCCTATAGAAATTGGATCGTCTTCCACTAGCTTTCTATCTCATGTTCCATTGTAGAGAATCACTTTGCCACTACCCTTATCTAATTCCCAAGCTATTTCCTTTGGTCATTGAGTACAACATTAAGTCTTTCAACTATCACCTCCCCAAGTTATTAAATAAGAGTTTTAACAACATATTTAGATTCTCAGTTTGTTAAGTATTCCTAGTCAACCAAAGCGAGATATAGCCTTCATCTGTGAGACATGGTAGATTTTCATTATCAATTAATTGAGAAGGGCATTAAATCTTGGTTAGTGGAGGTCAAAAAGAGATGGAAATCAATGAGTAAATGGGACTAGATGATTTTTTATCCAAATATGATCCTGGAATTAGATATGAATGGTTAATCTACACAAGAGGTGTAAGACTGAAATAGAATGTCAAATGCATTAGAAGAAACTGAATTACATAACAATTGTGGCAAACAAGGTGATTTTGACATTCCAATGCAAAATATGTGATAAGCAAAGGTGGTAAAATGATAGAGTGCAACAAATAAGGACACCAGTTTTTTTTTTTTAAACACCAAATGTTGCAAAAATAACTCATTGTTATGGCAACATATTATCTGCTAGTCAAATGTCAACATATAAGCTAAATTTTTTATTTTGTTTCCTACTACTCATCTTCTAGTCAAATATCTACTTATAGGCTAAAAGTGTTTCTTTTGTTGCCTCTACTTGTCTTCTGGTCACACGTCTACTTATATGTGAAAATTCTTTCTTATGTTCCGTTCACCTTTAAGATTTGTACATAGATTTTGTTTATGGGGCTATAGGTCTACATATCTAGAATTTTGTTTCTATGTTTTTATCATAGTCTCCCCTACTAAATATTAAGGTTACAGTACACCACATAGTCTTGATGTTGGTGACCTGAAAATATCCAATTAATTTAAAAAGGCCTCTATGTTAATGATGAGTCATGCAAAATGGAAAAGAATCCAAGAAAGCTAGTGCACATAGCTAGATCTAAAACCACCCTAAGCAAAGGAATAATAGAATTCATGAATCCAAAATTGAGGATCCAAAGTAAAGTTGAACGAGAATTAGCTATATCTCAAGAAATTGGAAGGATCTCTTACCAAGACAGATGCCAAGTTTAGACACAGAGAACCAAGCAGATTTCAAAGATTGATATTGTTTGTCATGATAATCCATTAAGATGCCAAGCCTAGAGGCCAAGAACAAAGTAAATTCCAAAGATTTGGGAGTGTTTTGGTTACATTTTCTATTAGAGTATAACTTAATTTGGTAGAGTATAACAAGTAATCGTATAAATTTTCTATTAGAGTAGAACTTGAGAGTGCTTTCCTAGGCAGAGGTAGGAGGTTATTATAAGGTAAGAAGTTCAAAGTAGTATTTCAATCAAGTTCAAACATTTTTGTAGAGAGCTAGTCCTCCAAATAAGCTAGAGATTGTTATGTACTAAATCAATGATGACATCTAATAGTAAAGTTGGCAAGTGGTGCCTCAACAATGATCTAACTAGCCATCAAATGGACGCCACATGGCACCACTGCAACCACATATTTTGGCCACTTGCTAGTTTCCACGCAATGTCTAGTGGTCTCATTGTCCTGGCCATCAGACGGTTGCAACATAGCACCCTATAGAGTAGATGCTCTACCCATTTGATGGCTAACACATGTCACAAGCAGTCGGATTTGGTTGTCCAATAGCTACTAGGTGGCGCTTCCACAATCACCCTATCTAGACATCAAACATATGACACAAAGCACCATTGCAACCACTAGACCTATTTGTTAGTTGGTCATCATGTGGCTCCCTATAAACTAGTTGGTTACATGGCAAGTACATGGTGTTTCAATAGTTGTTGGATGTAGCCATCGAATGAATGCCATGTAGTGTCTCAACGTTTGTTAGATCTACCCATCAAATGGCTCCTACATGGTGATTTAATTCATTTTGATAGGAAATGAAAGGAACAAAAGTTGGGGAAGGCGCTATTAAAATATAAGCCGCAAGAAATATGAACCAAATAAATTAAAAAACAATGGGGATTGAGATTTATATGTGTAGACAAGGAGTGGAAGTACGAAGCATAACTATAAAAGAAGGGGTTGTAAGAGTTTTCTTCCTTATGCAACAATTGAAGCCGTAAATGGAGTAACATAGTATTATGCGGAACTTAAGACGTAGCAAGAACATATCAAAAGAGTGGCCATTCAGTGTCCAAGAAGCGTTGGATTTTTTTGACATAGCTACAGAAATATCTAATCAAATCATCAACCTCCCATCTCTAATATGAATAAGTTTCTCATAAACAAAATTTGTGAGTGTCTATGAAGCATAACTATGATAGAAGGGATTATAAGAGTTTGCATCCCTATGTAGTGGTGAAAGCCACAAATGAAGTAAAATAATTAGATAATACTAAGCAAAACTTAAGACGCAATGAGAACATATTGGAAGAGTGTTTGTTCAATGTTTGAGAAGCGTTGGATCTTTTTGGCATAGCTACAGAAATCTTTAATCAAATCACCAACCTCACATCTATAATTTGAATAGGTTTCTTTACACTAAAGTGAAATGTTCATTAATTGTCAACACCCTTGCAACATATTGTAGATGTTGTGTAGCATATGATGTAATGTGGGGCGACTCGCCCATCAAAAATATAAAAGTTCAAAAAGGCTCCACATAGGGAGTATAGTTTTTCAAAAAATACCAAAGTTCAAAAATGCTCCACAGAGGGAGTACAGTGTTTGTTTTGCCTTTATATACATCAAGTAAACGGAAAATATTTACTGATAAATATGCAAAAAAGTATCCATGTAAAAATACAGGCCCCTTCGGGCCTTTATACTCTGAATCCCATGTATGGTCGGTGACAGTATTGATAGTGTTCACCATCCCTCTGTTCTTGTATCATCCATGTACCTCTAGGTCGGTTCGCAACTTCCTTGGAAAGCTGATCGGAAATTTGGTTGCATTCCGTGTATATATGGAAGCAAACAAAAAAGTCAAAATGAGCTATGAGTCTTTGTGCCTCTTCCAAAATGTGCCTCAGAGTATAAGCATGACAAGTAGAAATATTGTTGATCCAATTGATAGCTATCGTTGAGTCCCCAAAAATTTGTATATTTCTGCAATGCTTTTCTAATGCAAATTGGAGAAGATGTCTGAGAGTAATGAGCTTAGCAGAATTATTTGTACCCATTCCCAACCCGATTTGTATTTTAAAAAAATGTGTATCTGACAGGTAAAGTATAGCTCCCCCCCCCCCACACACCCTCCTTCCTGAGCTGACCCGTCAAAGTATGCCCAAGGGTAGTCTCTGTTGATAGCTTCAGGTATAACAGTCCTAGAAGATTGTGTATAGTCATCATCAGGGATGAGATGATAGGTAGCCAGAATGCGGGCAGAGATGATGTGCCAGTTTGGTATGTTATTTGTGAAAATGCACTGATTTCAGGCTAACCAGATGGCCCAGCAGATGAGGCGAGGAAGGTTTTGAGTTTTGATCGCCAATGCCCACCAGGATTGCCAAGCATCCCAGACATATATGCCCTGCCATCAGCTGGGGATTTGGGTGGCGTGGGGAGGCGATAGCCAGAGGTCCATAGTGACTAGATAGAAAAGGAAGAGGTGGTCGATGGATTTTGAGTTGTTCTTGCAGAAGCAACACCAAGATGGGTCGTGGAAAGCTCGCTTCATGAGATTGTCCCCCGTGGGGGCCTTGTTCCTAAGCACTATCCACATGAACTATCGCGTTCTAGGAGGTGCCTTAAGTTTCCAGCTCCACCAATGCTCTAATATCGGTGGTCGATGGTCCGCGTACATGCAGAGATATCCTTCTTTGGGAGAATATAGTCCATGTTTTTCCAAAGCCCAAACAAGTTCGTCGTCGCCCTTTGTGATCCTAATGTGTGATTCAACAAGGGTCGAGAGGTATGAATCCCAATTGTGATGCCAAATTTGAGGGAGATTTAGCCAATGAGCAGATTTCCACGCTTGTTGGAAGAGGGTGGTGTTTTCAGGATCCGCAATGTGATCGATATGTGTGATTCTAGCATTGTTGAGCATCATGATTAATTCCTATCGGAGCTTGTGTGAGTTTCCATTGTCAATCTAAGGATCCAAGCCAATGCGCACCAAGGAGCCAGAGTGTATTTTCCAAGTAATCTCGTGCCTAATGAGAGGCAGGAAGTTGAGTGCCGCTTTCCATATGATGGATATACATGTCTTGTTCCATGAGGGGTGTCTGATCCATTTCAGAATGTTGTGGGGCTAAATGTATTTCGAACAGGCCACACACGTCTTGTTCCATGAGGGGTGTCTGATCCATTCCAGAATGTTGTGGGGGTAAATGTATTTTGAATAGGCCACCCTCGTCCATAAGCTGCAAGAGGTGATTAGTTGTCATCTTGTTTAGCAGCCAGAGCAGTGGAGAAGTGTGTCAGACTTTTGATACCCCAACCACCCCACTTCTTGGGCAGGGCTAGTAATTCCCATCGAACGCAGGCAAATATCCTTCCTTCCTACTTACCTTTCCAAAGGAATCTGCAACATAGGTTTTGTATCTTGGAGAGAATGCCCCTAGGGATCCATGCTAGGGACATCCAATAAATAGGTGTGGCCTCCAAAACAACTTTAATGAGGACCAATCGACCTGCTTTGGAAAGATATTTGTGATGCCATATACTTAGTTTTCTCTCAATCTTGGCCACCAACCATATCCAATCAGCAATTTTGCAGCAGTGGGGTTTTAGTTTGTATCCAAGATATCTTAGTCCATCATCCAGGGTATGGAGAGTGAATGGAAACCTGTGGAGAGCATATTGGATTTCATGAGGCGAGCAACCCGAAGTGGTGATGGTAGACTTTATGCTATTAATCTCCATACCCGTTGCAGTACCAAATATGGCCATGATATTTTGTAACCCTGACAAGTCCCCAATACCACCATTGAGGAATAGTAGGACATCGTCTACAAAGAGTAAATGAGTCAGTGTGCAGTTATTTGAGATCTTGATTCCCTATAAGCGCCCCATCCTGTGATCATCCAAAATGAGCCTTCTAAGACCCTCCATGATGAGCAGGAATAATAGAGGGGAGAGGGGGCATCCTTGCCTAAGTGCCCTTTCTGAGTGAAAGAAGGGAGAAACCGATCCATTTATGAGGACACTGAAAGATACATTTGTTATACAACACATAATCCAATTGATGAACGCCATGGGGAAACCTCACTGAGTTAAAAGTATTCTGATATATAACCATCTAGCACGATCAAAAGCTTTTGAATATCTACCTTGAGTATCATACCTGTCAACTTCTTTGTCTTAATGGAATGAAGGACCTCTTGTTTTGTACCTACAGCTTCATGTATCTGACGATCTTGAAGGAAATCAAATTGTTCAGAGGAGATGTGGGAGGATAAAATGGGGCAGAGGCGATTCGTAATGATTTTGGCAATGATTTTATAAATACAATTGCAGAGTGAGATAGGGCGGAAATCATTGAAAGAGTTGGGGTTGTTGGATTTTGGGATGAGTGCAATGAAAGTGGAATTGAAGGCCTCGTACATGCGCCCTAAGATTCGGCACTCTTCAATGACTTTGAGGAGGTCCTCTCCAAGGATTTCGAAAAAAGCAGTATAGAACTCGACAAACCATCCATCTGGTCCAGGGCTCTTGTCCTTCTTGAACCATTTCAAAGTATATTCAAGCTCCCCCATTGAAATAGGCTTATTGAGATCCTGAGCATCCTCCTGATTAACAAAACGGGGGAATAGTTGTGCCACCCTGATGATTTCAGCCAGTGTTGCATTGGGAGGGTCCTTATAGAGTTGCCTAAAGTGTGAGGTACCGAGAGGGGCCAAGTGCTGAAAGGAATGTACCCTAATGCTCTGTTCATTAGTCATTTTCCATATGGTGTTGATTGCTTCGCGGCCATTGGCGAATTTGTGGTAGAATTTAGTATTGTCATCTCCTTCTTGAATCCAGATGGCTCTACGTCAGAGCCTCCACGACTCTTATCTATCTTTAAGGATCTTGTCCCTTTGGGAGACAAGGGATGTGAGCCTCTCCTTATGCTCTGGAGTTAGATATCCCCTCCCGTGTTCATCTTCCATGGTCGTAATCTCTACTTTAGTGTTTCTCAAGACTTCATCCTTGCACAGTCTCTTGTTATGAGCCCATCTCATGGAGAGGTGCTTCAGATTGTTTAAATTGTGAGCAAAACCTTATGATAAGTTACCTCCCACAACAGGAGGATGGGTCTTCCAATAGTCTATAACAAGCTTGATGTGGTCAAGATATTTTAACCATGTAGCATTGAAATTAAATGGTGCTTTGGGTTTGTTGACTCGACCACTAATATCAAGGTATATGGGCGAATGATCCGACAAACCCCCTGACCCAACCCACAGCCGATAGTTACAACCCATTCCCAGGAGTCATTCTTTTAGGAGGAAGCAGTCTAATCTTCTGGCCAGCCTTGCTTCCCCAGTCCTTATGTTCCTCCAAGTGGGTTGTAATCTGGCTGATGGAATATCTATAAGGCCATGGTCCTCCAACACATTCGTGAAGAAATCCGATAGAGAATCAATCTATGCGTTTTGTCCCCATGATTCTGAATATCCAATGGAGAAGGTAAGGTCTCATCCCAGAATAAGATTATTCACTTGCAAGAGGTTGGATCTGAGCAGATGCTCCCAGAAGAAAGCACGATTTTGACATGGGCCATATACATTGATCATTCTGATTTCAATACCTAGTTCATATGTGAATAGGTCCTCCCAAATGAATCCAGGTCCCCCCCAAATATTGATCAATTTATTAGTCTTGGAGTTATAACCCATTATGATGCCTCCGGACCTCCCATTAACATCAAGGGCATGAAAATGCCATCCAAGAAGCATGGATTCAAGAAGGTGTGAAATGGGCATTGCTAAACCCAGAGTCTCCTGAAGAAATATGACATCCACACGTTCAATGCACAGGAGCCTACGGAATGCTAGTTTTTTTTTGGGACTAGCTATCCCTCTGCAATTAAAAGAGAGCAGCTTCATGAGGGGGAAGACACCAAGGTGCTCTATGCTCTAAGAACCTGGTCAACTGCTAGTTGACGACCCGCGATGACGTCCATGCCCACCTGTTGCTTGGCCTTGGAGAGGGATGATGGTCTGCCTCGAGGTGGTTTAGGGGGGATGGAGGGGGATATAATCTTGATGCCAATGGAGTCCAGAGGCATAGACCGGTGTAGTGATTGGAGGTTGTAGGGGTGACATCAATTTCCAGAATCGGAGTCGGTGGAGTGATTTGAAGAGATGGTCGACTCAGGGAAGGAGGGAGGGGTGCTAGAGATAGTCGAAGGGGGTGGATTCAGAGGGCAGGCCAAAGAGTGAGGGGACGGAATAGTAGAAACAAAACAATGTTGTCAAGATGAGACAAATGCAGATGCACTAGATGATTTGGAAAAAGCGAAAGAGCAAAGGTGTAGACATACCTGAAGAGAGCGCAGTGACAGCAGCCGCCCGGGCCCTGATCATAGGAGGAGAGGGAGGCCGAATGGGAGCATTGTCGCGCTTCTTCGAAGTCTCTTTGACCACCTTATTTTGAGCATAGCTGGTAGTCGCCCAATGATCAGGTACCTCTGTGTCTATGATGGGTTTCGTCATCCGGTGATCCGAAGATTTGGTTGACTTGTTCGGTGGACATTCCTTGAATAAATACTCAACCTTGTGGAACCTCCTGCACCAGAATGAAACACCCTCGTAATCAAGAATATGGATGCACGTGTAGTGTTTCCAATGCACATGCTCTTCTAGGCCCTCGCTTGTGTCAAGGTGAACTAGAATCCTCGCCAAAGACATATTGCCCGAAGATAGATATGAGTTGTTATGCTCCAGATAGGTTCCAAAGGCATTCCCAATACGGGGGAATATATCCTCGGACCAGAAGTGTAGGGGCAGTCCAAGGAGTCTAACCCACAGTGACCCAACGCCAAGCTTCTCCCTCTCAAGGTCGAAAAGAGGGCTCCATCTTTTGAGCATCACAAGGGTGTGTTCAATGTGCCAGAATTTGGATAAGATCCATGTTGTGTGGTCAACCCTAGCAAAGCGTTGCGCGAACCATCCCCTGACTAATGTTTGAACAAAATGGAGTTTTTTCAATACGTGCCCCCATAGTTCGGCAATCCATTGTTTGAGTCTGGCCTTGAAGTAGTTTCGTCCTCGCACCTGGCCAACTAAAAACCCATCAATTGTATCCAGTGCTTCACCCATTTGTATGTCTTCGTCAAGACGAAGAGCAATGTTCTGGTATTTTGCCTTCACACAGTTTGTCTTCTTCCCTTGCTTATGGCACTTTGCGCTTTCGTCGTGCCGAGGAGTTCCCAGAGGGGGATTTTGTTCATCCGAGTGGTGCTCAAATAAATTAAATTCGATCTTCGGCAGACTGCCTTCAAAAAATCCAGAGGTGGGAGGCATCGAAAAGTGCAAGAGAGGTGGTCTGTCGGGTAAAACAGGGGAGCACCCTTCAGGAGCAGAAGAGGGGAAATGGGTTGAGATGTCGACCGAAGGGTATAGCGAGTAACCCAAGGGGTAAATGGAGGGGTCCAGGCTAATGCAGCTAACCATAAACTGTAGGGTTGCTGGCAAAGGTGGAGGATAGTGGAAATCGTCCATGGGGGAGGGTCCTCTGGCAAGGGTGCAGCCAAACAGGGGGGTCCCAAAACTGATGGCGAGGGAAATGGGACCGTCTGGGAGAAGACATCATGCAAACCAAGATGTTGGAGAAACTGCCCTTCCGTTATCGGGGGAGGAGACATCGTCCAAATGGAAACAAAGTCGAAAGGATCCTCGGTATAGTCTACCTGGTCAAGCTCCATGACCATAGTCGATAGCGAAAACAACGTGCCAACTGCCAGGAGTGCACGAAATATCATTCCCCGGAGGTTCACTGCAAAGCCAAAAAAACAATAACGGACAAGAGGGCCGCCTCGGGTGTGTTGGGAGCAAATGGTAACGACGACAATGGTAACAGGCAAGGTCTTGACCGGAGCAGACGGTTCAGTCATGGCTAAGAACAAGTGACCTAACCCTAGCCTACATCAAGCTGCATGGCTAAGAACAAGTGACCTAACCCTAGCCTACATCAAGCTACAGCCAATATTTTCGTTGGAGCTCCATCATTTCCTTCACAGTTCCATCTACCAAGCATTGAAACATCCTTTCATTCCCTTGCAAAATATGTATATATATATAAAGTTGAAATCATATAAATAAACCATGCTTTGAGGTATGTTAGTTATATGTATTATTATTAAATTTAATTCATTTTAATAAATTATTTTTACTTGCATTTTAAGTGATCATCAAGGATAACTTCTTGGCTTAATCCATTGCTTCTTAAGAGACTCTTTAGTCTTCGTTTCTTTGTATTCCGCTCATTTGCTATTGTCGATCTCAGTAGGTACCTCTTGTGGAAGTTTCTGTCCCTCCCATTCGCTACCTCTTGCCCCTGTTTGCCCCTGTTTTCCCCTGTATTTCCCTTCTGGTGTGGTCGCCCACCTCCCTTAGTAATAATGGAATGGAATCCGCTGGAAAATGTTCCAAACTGTGAGAGTTGTTTGCAGTTTTCAAAGCAAAAAAGTACATGATCGATCAGATAAGAGAAATGGTCAAGAATCTAAAATTTGAGGCCAAGTCCGAGAATTCTTTCCTCAAGAGACTAGACGAGTAGAGGAAAGAAATTGCAGCACTAAAACACAAGTGCAAGCACATGGAGGAGACTGTCATCTACCTGAAGAGTTTACTAATCAATCAGACGGGAGAAAATTCTAACTACAAACGTAGCAAGAACCAACCTCATTCTCAACAGGAGCCTTCAGTCAACCAAAATTAGTTGTTAATTCTTCATCCCACTCCTTTCTGCAAAGTCCTTCCACTAGTAGTTTTCTATGTTATGTAAATGTAAATTTCTGTTGAATCAGTTCATATGTATTTATAAGGATACTGCAATTGGTATTATCAGAAACAAAGGGGGAAGGGCATGGAAGATGGGAACTGTTTGCCCTCTGTTTTTCTTCCAGGATGCCTCTATCCATTTTGACTTTATGTAAGGGAGCATACCTCCCTTTTCGTTTTTGGAATAGAAAATCAGTAATCGAGTCTGTTAAAAAAAAAATCAAGGATAACAGTTTCATTTAAATCTTATTTGATCAACATAATATTTTCATTCAAATGCAATTCGATTTTTAAAGAAAGCTCTGTTAGGAATAAAATGCATTGAATTCATTCTAGGAAGGGATAAATGCATTGTTTTTGTATGTCTTGTTATTGAAACAACATGTGTTTTATCGAACAATTCTTTCTCCTAATTGTCCTCTTGATACTTGCAAACAAATGGATGTTTGTCCATGTGGTTGTAATGAATGAGAGATAGGTGTACGAGTAATCTCCAAGTAGTGGACAAGGAAATAATTGGTTCAAAGAGTTACATCAATCAAACAATTCAACAAGAGGAATACACTAGCAATTGCAAAAGCATAAATGAAGACAAATATTGCAAAGCAATTTTAGGTATTTGAATGATGGGAAATTATAAGTGCAAATGTAAACTTTTGCTATTCCTAAATTAATCTATAGACTTGAATTCATAAAAGTTTCTTATATTAATCTTAAAAACATCAAGACCAATCATCAAGGATTCATTTTTGTAGATCAAACCAACAAAAATTGAGAACAAATTGATTTCATGATTTATTGTATTACTGTTGAATTGAGAATTAAGTAGTAGAAGATGTGATATAGTTGAAACAAATAAATATATAACTTATTAGAATTTACTTCTTATAAGTGCATTTTATTGTTTGGATTTATATTTGCATATATATTATTATATCTAACTCCATAATGGAAGATGTGATATATTTGAAACAAATAAATATATAACTTATTAGAATTTACTTTTTATTAGTGCATATTATTGTTTGGATTTATATTTGCATATATATTATTATATCTAACTCCATAATTTCTCGTATTTGGTCATTTTTAATATGGCATATTTAAGAAAATTCATTGATTGAGTACACTTGGTGATAACTTATATATTAATAGGGTTTAAAGTATTGTAAACAAACCCCTAGAAGAATTGACTTATTTAATGGAATTGAAAGAATTTGCTCTTATTTTAATGAGATGAAAAGGATTTGCCCATTAGCACAATCTAAGTAGTAGTTAAACAACAATCAAAATTACACCGTTGAAACAAGGTAAAAAGCCAATTACAGTAAAATAGAAAAAAATAAACTGTCAAAAATCTAATGACACCTTTGAAAGGAGTTAAAAAGAAGACACAATAAAATGAAAAACTCAAATGTTAGAAAAAATAGATGGAATATCTAATAATTGTGAGTAGATGATGTATTTTTCTAAAATAGATATAAATGGAAATATCTAGAAACCGTAGTTACGAAACTAACTAACTCAGCGATGTTGGAGAGTAGGATTTCAATTCAAACTCATAAAAAAAATCCATAAAATCACTCAGCTAATGACACCTTTGAAAGGAGTTAAAAAGAAGACATACAATAAAATGAAAAACTCAAAATGTTAGAAAAATTAGATGGAATATCTAATAATTGTGAGTAAATGCAGTATTTTTCTAAGATAGATGGAAATGGAAATAGCTAGAAACCATAGTTACGAAACTAACTCAGCAATGTTGGAGAGTAGGATTTCAATTCAAACTCGTTAAAAGAATCCATAAAAACACTCAGCACATCAATCTCATAAAACCCGTGAAAAATCAAAAAGAACTCAAAGGCAAGAGTTTAAGATCGACTAGAACCCAAGGATCAGACAGTCCAAGTCGAACTTGGTTGCAACAAAAGTTTTCACTCAAAACTTTGTAGGGAAAAGTTTGATTTGGTAGTACTTGACCATTTGGTCAAGATTTGTAACAATGTCAAAAACCTTTGTCATCTTTCTAAGTGGAGCATATCATTTTTTTATAGATCTTGAAGCAAAAACAAACAACCTATTTATGCAACTCTACAATTTTAAAAGCAATAGAATCATAATTAATTTTTGAACTCAATAAAATGGAATCAATTGGCTCATTGATTCTATATTATTAACATTTTTTGTTTCTAAAGAAATGGTCAAAAACCTTTGTCATCTTTCTAAGTGGAATGTATCATTTTGCTATAGATCTTGAAGCAAAAACAAACAACCTATTTATATAGCTCCACGATTTTAGAAGCAATAGAGCCATAATTAATTTTTGAACTCACTAAAATGGAATCAATTGGCTCATTGATTCTGTATTATTAAGAATTTTTGTTTCTAAAGGAGGTATTATCAATCACCAATACCTTTTGTTTGTGTTACAAAGAAATGGAAACAAGCTTAGCAAAAGGTTTGGAGTTTAAAATAATCAAACCTATAAAAAAATTTCCCTATCAAAATTACTCATAGCACAACTCAACTTGAATGGATATTTTGTTTTCATGAAAAAAAAAGCCCCTTCACTTCACCTTTCCATTCACGAAGGTCATGAATAATATACCCATGAAATGGAAATAAATGCTAATTAAATCTGAGTTGAATAATATACGTATGAATTGAAAATAAGTGTTTAATTAAATATGAGTTAAAAATATTCATTCATGATCATGCAAATTTAGTTTTTCTCTGTAATTCATGAAGAATAAAAAAATCTTATTTAACCCTACCAATAAGTAATCAACATTTCATCAATTGAGATTTTCTATCTAACCCTCTAGGAGCATCCACTAATTAGGGTGACTGAGCACAAGGACATTATTTATTTCTATTTGGTGTGTGCTAGAAACAAAGTTATGTATGCTTTCATCAATTGAGATTTTCTATCTAACCCTCTAGGAGCATCCACTAATTAGGGTGACTGGTATTTTCAATCTAACCCTTTAGCACTAATTAAGGTGACTGAGCACAAAGACATTATTTATTTCCATTTGGTGTGTGCTAGAAACAAAGTTATGTATGCTATAAAGCAAGGCACATGAAGTGGGAAAAAAGGTGACTGAGCACAAGGACATTATTTATATCCATTTGATGTGTGCTAGAAACAAATTATGTATGCTATAAAGCATCGCATAACAGGCGAGAAAAAAAACAATAGGTAGTAAATCAAAATGTCCCATTACAGACATGTAGATGGTATCATAGCTTCCAACATATTCTAACAACAATGACCTTATCCAATTGCTTCCCAGCGAAACAATAACGAAAATCTGCCAATAACTCTAGCAACTACCTACCAAAGAATTAAATGTAGCCTCCTATTAAGTTGACATCCGAAATGCGTGACCTTACAAACTTTCAAAGGAAGGAACTCTTCCCTCAGCAAGTCCATCGACATCCAAAATGCGTGACTTTACAACTTTCAGAGGAAGGATCTCTTCCCTCAGCAAGTCCATCGAGAACAAAATACAAATTCTATACAGATCGTTTCTTTACATAAATATCTGTATCAATATGTTCAAGCAATGGTCATCAAACAAGAAAGCTCGTTGACTCAATTGCAGAGACTCGTGCATAATTAATGTTTTCTCAATTGAATTACTTCAATTTGAGCTCCAGTTAATGTCAATCCAAAAATGTTGATTCAGTTTATAAATATAATATTCTCTAAAATCTCACAAAGCTTCCACATAAACCAGGTTTGTTTGACTGCACATGAACATATGAAAAATCTCGTGGTACAAGAAAGGTTTAAAAATACACCGAAAAACCTTCGGAAAGATTCATGAATTATGCTCCAATTACAGACTGCACCTACAGCGCTGAGCAATTTCACTGCACCTACATACTTACTCATTTAGGTATCGTTTACAGTTGTTTAACCTCCATCTACAGCACTAAGCAATTTCACTGCCAAGAAGCGCTACCATTATTCATGGAATTCTTGTAAATAAACAGTCGGTATACAAAGTGGTTCAATGCACTTCAAATTGTTCTTATGTTCCCATTGAACTACCGAAAGGGTGGTTCCGAACCTTGGTTACTTAATGTTGGATTTGATCAGATAGTTCCATTATCTGGGGGAGGTCCAACACCCGATTTCCTTCTGACTCTGAAGGCTCAATAACATGAACTCCTCCATCTGTCATTATTCGGCAGGCAATACCCGAGCATCCAATGGCTGGATCAAGTGGTAGCGGTATCAGGCCTTCAATTTCGATATGTATTCATCCTGCTCGAAGAGCATGAAATGCTCTGAGAGCAAGGTTTGGTTCTCTTTTTGATGCAACGACTAAGGATAGGCATTACTGCTGCATAAATAACAAAACAACAAATTAAATCATAATATGCCTTGCGAAAAGGCAAAGCTGACAAATAGATGTATCAACCTTGATAGAATGAAAAAGCCCATTTACCTGTTCATTCCCAATGCTAAATATGCAGAAGGTGCAATGCGATAGTGAGGCCTCAAGCTTTATGCATCCAACACAGCAACTGCACCATCACAGAAGCTCGCATAAACTAGGACGCTGTCACATGAGTATATGGCACTTGAAATAGGAGCAGACAGGGAATCATGAGCAGACCACTGTAATGCAACCATGTAACAAGGTCATCCAATCAGATGCAGAAAGTGACATTACATAACTGTCTATGTTTGAATTCAAGACTGCTTACAAGTACTTACATAGCGCAAGCGCTCCAACTCGGAATCATCACATATAGCAAGCTGGCTCTCATGCACAACCAACAAGTGAATTGTATCCCCGACTGGTGGCGATGATATTCCTGGTTGTACCGGTTCAACTCTTGACTTTCGGTTGTCCCACCCATCTATGCCCCAGAGACATAACTGCCGAAGGACGTGGTTGTGAGTACATGAATATTTCTACTCGCTAGCTTTGTGTGAGCTTTAAAGTGAACATCACGGAGTCAGAAATAATAAAAGACACCATATACCTGGGCATCAGCTCCAGAAGATACCAAAAGCCATGCCTGTGATTTTCTTTTGGTGGCCCTTGAGCTTTGTTTTCACCTGTATAAGGTCATTTTTGGTAAAAGGGCACAACTCGAACATTGTATATTTGAATTGATGAATCCTCCATGCCAATTGCAATGATGTTATTGTCCGGAGGGTGGAAAGCCAGAAAATTGGCTGCACGAGGAGGTGGCATGAAAGTTGTCATGACCTGCAATGAATAGCTAATTAGCATGCCATGAAACCAGTGACTTGGATAAACTGGGAGCCTTTGAAATCTTAGCCTATTGTGAGGAACATTACACAAGAACCAACTCTAACATCACATAATTTTAAAGTTCCAAAACACAACAGTTATATTTACAGGTGAGACATTAGAGCATAAACCCCTAAGCAGACCAGTGTACCAAAACTGGAATTATATACATCATCAGAAACATTAAAATGTTCTTTAGGTAGAAGGCTCTCTTACCTTAAATGTCATCATATTGAATAAGGAGACCTTGCCACCGGATGCAGACATCACATAGGAATCATTATTAGACAAAGCTATATAAGCAGCGGTTTCTTCTGGATTTGTATCACCAATGTCATTATTCATAACAATCCCACTAGCTAGTTGCCACATCTGTGGGGAATACTCGCTGTAGACTGTGGAATAAAATACTCTTAGTTCCTTGTCAACCATTGCTACATAAAATACAGCTGCAAATTATATATCCAAAAGTATAACAAACAAATAAATAAATAAAACAAAATGAAATCAAAAAACTACCAAAGAACCCCACCTTTCCAGATGGATTCCGGTCACTCTGCTGCCATTTGCATAGCTTATGGACAGTAATGGATGCCAGTGCTAAAACAGCAACAACGGAATTGGTGTATATCAGTCTTACTTCCTGCAAGAAATGGCACATTACTTGGTTGGATTTGTAGCACAAAAAATTGTAATGTATGTCAACTTTTAGTGTTTTCTATAATAGAAGGATGATTGCATACCTTGCTTGCATGCATTGTGTTCACGCAACCTAAGGGACCTACACTGACCCAAATGTGATCTCAGTCAATTTCCAGTTCTTGCTTTTGTCTGTAACCTCATTTAGAAGCCTCGGTCTAACATCTGGGGTCCTACTGCTGTCTATACTCTGCACACATGTTGTTTCGAGTGTCAGATAATTGTAAGAATACACTGATCATATGGAAACTTGAAAACAACAGTATCTGTACTCTGGAGTGAAAGTTTAGACACCGATAAGATATGTGACAAACTAAACTGAATATGGCTGGACAAATATTCTAGAATCTAAAGAAATAATTCTAGGAGAAAGCTCTTACAAACTTGGTCATTGACACTGCAGGTGGAAGTCTCTCTGAACGGTCTATAGCACCAGGGAGGGAACTAGGAGCAGTGACTGCAGGACATGGCATTCACAATTGAAGTATGCATAATAAAAATGATCTGGTTAGGGTTTAAACTTTACCATTAATTAGCAGTGCATGTACATAGTAAATGTTCATGGAAGCAATTTACCTTTGTTGCCAAGCAAAATTCCTCTGCATTGGCTAAGATCTTTATGCTATGTCATTCGTTGTGACTGCCAACAGGGAACCATCTTTAGTGAAAAGAAGGTGAGGACTAGAATGGAACTTTTTGGAAAATAACACAAGGATTATACATTGAGATGTGATTAAGAAAACTTGAAATAATGTATTGAAACATTTTTTTTTTCTCAAAATCATTCTCTCAAACTCTAAAAATAAGGCATCCTCGTCTTCAAAAATAACTTCTTACCGAACTACCCTCCCTCAACATCAATTGTTGTCAGGATATTGGTGTTATCCATGTCCCAGAACTTTATTTGAAATTAATCACCAGCTGCCAAGAACCTATTCCTAGTTTTATCAAATTTGCAAAACAAGGAACGCTTCCTAAAACCAAAATATGTCCACTTGATTGTTCGCTCACTTTCATTCCACTCAACCAGGTACAAATCACCATCTTTACTGGTTCCACAGGAGAAGAGCCTAATAAAAAATACAAATAATTATATACTTTAGAAAGGGCATTGTCTTGACATAGTACATATAAAAAAATTGAAGTAAAACTCAGATCCCCATGAAGACACTTCACAAACTAAACACCGTTCCAAGTTTAACATTTTACCTTGTTCCATCAGCAATGTAAGCCATTGTAGTGCACCAGAGGCCCAGAGCATTAAAGTCCACCCTAGATCCCGCAAGATCATACAACCAGGCTTTGATCTTTCCATCAATAGCTGTAGAAAAAATAGTCTGCATACAAACAAAGAGTCATAATCCATCTATCTTTAGTGCAATAAAGTATTTCTCATATGGCAAAAAAATCACAAGAAGCCAAACATCAAACAAAAATAGAATATGCAATGTAACTTCACACAATGTAAATCGCCTGCCATAGTATAAGAATATATGTGAACTATATGCTTGGAAAAAGCAACTCAATATAGGCATGTCAGAATATAAATAGAGGGAATAGCACACCATTGTATTGGTGCTCAACCAACCAAATGGAGACCAGAGACATTGTAGATGGCATTATTACAAATCACTCACAACATTGTTGTATAAAGAAGGAAATGATAGCCAATCATCTTATTAAAGAATACAAAGTATAGATTAAGTTACCCCAAATACAATGATTCACTGATACAACTGGATCTTTCACAAGAGCAGCCTATGAAAACATAAAAAAAACACGTATAAGAGTTTACCTAAGGCCTGTGCTAATAATAAACTCCAGTAAAGAACTCTAAAATCTTTTCAAGATCAATTCATAGGTACAATTTTCCCAATTTAGATCACAGAACTAATTTATGAAAAAATCATCTACCTGCATTGGAATCAAACAGGCTGAAATTTCCCAAACCTTAAAGATCCTACAAGCTAATCTTTCTCGAGATGCCACTTGCCAAATTGCTTTGTCACCAACATTTGTTAAAACTTATCGATAAAGTCAGCAATGCAAAGTTGAACCACTAGCCAGTGTGAACATACTTACAAAGATAAAAGGTACATCTTCCAAGTTGACTTTAGGAATTTATTTGAATGAAGAATTGTATTGAATGGAATTTGAAATCACCTAGCAGAATTGTTTGCTGCAGAGCATGGAAATCCATACTCATAACATTTGAACCCTAGTTGAGAGTTCTTGCCTGTCTCTTTGGCAGGTCATCTTGTGAGTATACATGTTAAGAGGATAAGTTGGGCCTGGGCCTGGGCAGGTCACCTACAATTAGAAAGTAAGCATTCTCCGTTTGTAGAAAAGCAATGCCCTGTAGAATAACTGACAAATCCTACTCAAAATCGAACACATACAACAGTCAATGGACCTGGTAGAAAAGCTAAGCAACTCGAAACAAAACAAAACAAAAACTAAAAGAGAATTTAGCATTAAATTGGTAATGAACACATGGACTGCAGACAGACAATTTCAATCCATCATATCATCGAATATCGATCTTAATTAATGCTCTGTATGTACCTCCTCGGACTGACCACCCCGGATGTGCTTCATGAGGTGTTCAGAATCAGCAGATTGATAGTCTACAGCAGGACCATTTGATGAGAAGTCAAAATATGCTCTATTTGGAAAACTCTTATAGAAAAAAGGAAAAATATTTCTGACATATATGAACAGAAAGGGCCTACTAAATCATCCCACTTCAAAGGACAAACTATTCTCTCTTTTTCCACTGTTCCTACTCAATAACATTCAAGCATGCCATAAAAATTTTCCAAGAGATAACATGGTGTTAGCCTACCAAAGAGCATTTTACAAAATATAATAAATTAAACTCACCTGCATTTGGGGGTGGTGCAAGAGACACTGGTCCAGCAGAGTGTGAAGCAGCAGGATTAGAATTTGCCATCCATCCCGAAAGACTGCTCAAGCATGCCATAAAAATTTTCCAAGAGATAACATGGTGTTAGCCTACCAAAGAGCATTTTACAAAATATAATAAATTAAACTCACCTGCATTTGGGGGTGGTGCAAGAGACACTGGTGCAGCAGAGTGTGGAGCAGCAGGATTAGAATTTGCCATCCATCCCGAAAGACTGCTGGAAGAAGCACCAGAAGGATGGAAAGCCTGAAATAGAAGATGCAATATGCAATATGTTAGATAGAACATGCTGAAAAAACATCCTAAAATGGCTCAATAAAGGATTGCCAAGAACTGTCAACTTATCAACCTTCTAATCATCAAATGATATAGGCCAGACGTATCCTCTCTACAAAGTCATGTAGCTGATCTTTCTGATTGTATGCTGCAACAGAGTAGATCATGTTGTGGCATCTTTCATGTTGGTATGTCTATAGACTCTATACTATATTGTGCAATGTGAAGCCAAGTCTTTTTGGTAGGATGCAGCTGTTGTGAAGGCGATATTGCTGCATGTCATCAATTTAGATGGTTGTGAGTTAAACAATGTAGTCTTGGAATAAATAGCATATATTGCAGGGTGAACAATTTCACTGTTGCATTTACTGTTCATTAGTTATCACTACAAATACTCAGAGACATTTCATGACAACTTCTCTGTACCTATCCCAGCATCTACTGGTGATCCTAAACCCCCTGCGAATCCCGAATCCGGTGAATCCGACACGATTCGGTCCGGATTCGTGTCCAAATCACAGGACACGTCGTGTCCGTTTCGGACACGTCGTGTCCAAGGGCGTGTCGCGATTTTAGGACACGTGTCCGGTTTCCAGGGCTCGCGCAGGAATGAAAAGGGCATGTTTGCACCGGTTATGGAAGTGAAATATTAAATATATGATGGTGTGAAGTGTCTTTATAAGACAAGTAGTAATCTACTTAACAATGAGACTGTTCTGTAACTAGATGACATTGCAGAACAGTGATCCCGATTGACATTCCTCTACAGAAATGGCATAGAGACTAACTTCTAATTTATGAGCTGTCGCCTGTCATGAGACGTATAGAAGTATTTTGGAAGACTTGATAGTATAAAATTTAAATAAAACAGTGAGGGTATGGTCCAGCAAATAAAATTTTGTGCCGAACACCTACAGCAAAGTTATAACGAAACTTCCAAAGTTCCAAGTTGTATGATTGCTGTAACTTGAAGGTAATCGACTAAGGTACAGTTCATTACCATCTGATTTAACATTGCTTTTGAATCCCCTGTCACAATCTGCGTTTGTATGCGAGAGTTGTTAACTATATTCAAACCATAAAATACAAAGTTTGTTTAATGACTTACCAAATTTCCCATACATAAGATGATTCAATCGTTCTTTTAAGACACAATAACCCATTCTGCCCCTGCCAGCCCATACCTGACTTTTAATTTTATATAATTAAGAATGTCATATTCAATGTACAATACTAACCTATGAGATAAATATTACAATCTCACCTGTAAAATATAGCTACCATCTCATATAATTATAATTTACAGTGTTGTTCAGTGTTGGATTGATGGAACATTGGAAACCTTGGCATTGTAAACATTTTGATCACAGAGCTGAGAGAATCGATGTTTCAAATCTTGAATGCTGTGAGCCTGTGACACTTAAAAAGTCTGAATCTAATGTCTTTCCGCTAGAAGTTTTGCATTCCTGTTTTCATTAAGAAGAATGTACGAATACCCTTTCAGCCATTGGATAATACCACCCCAAGGTTGCAGCAATTTAACTATTCAATGATGGAACAACAACATCATAATTTTGAGTCATTTATGAACTTTATCATATCATTCTACCAATTTATGTGATATAAACATAAGCCTCAGTTGAAATTGATTAATGCACAGTGAGTGACCAGATTAACATTGTGTTAGGGGGTAACAGGTGTAATGTGACCAATAACACTGACATTTATTTGAATTTTGTATGTACTATGCATGCTAATAGCTATAGATGAAGATCTATGTTTGAAATCAATAAATTTGTATCATTAATTAAAATGTGTAAGAAATATGATAATATCTAATTTTTAATTATATATATATACTATTATATATATATATATATATATATATAGCTATATATTTATTAATTAAAATAATATATAACGTGTCCTGTTCCGGGGCGTCAGCGTGTCCGAATCCGACACCACGAATCTTGAATCCTACGTGTCCCGAATCCCCGTGTCAGGTGACTTAGGTGTCAATACTCCAGAGAGAAATATGCACCAGTCAAACTAAATATCAAGGTGGAGGTTAACACAATGGTTGTGATTGTTATTCTCTGTACCCATCCCAGCGTCTATTGGTGATTTGAAACGTCTATCATTATTCATAATATATTGTGTCAATACTCCAGAGAGAAATATGCACCAGTCAAACTAAATATCAAGGTGGAGGTTAACGCAATGGTTGTGATTGTTATAGAGAGGCTTCAGTGCTCTCAATGGAGGGAAGCTCAGGCACTTAGGATGTCTCTGCAGGAAATACCCCACAAACTCATGTTTTTCTCCTTTCTGGCAATAGTGTTTATGATTACAAACCTATGGATCTTCCACCTTTGGAAGATACTTCAGACTCAAGAAAAGTTGAAAATGGTAATTTGGAGGTCATTTTGTTGAGTGTGGATGGCCAAACTCGAGAAAAGTTGAAATTGGTAAATTGGAGGTCATTTTATTGAGTGTGGATGGCCATGTAATGACAGCACCTATGAACTCATTTAAGCATGTAGAGAGTGGCAATTTATGTGAAACTCAAGTAAATATTGTTGATGGTCAGGATTATTGTAAAGAATCTAGAGAGAGAATCAAACCTGTAGGCTAGGTGGTGGATATCCACAGCAAGTTCATTAGGCACAAAGATCAGTTCAGTGGTACAAAAATAACCTTAAAATATATAGAGTGACTTATGCATATATTGGTGTCAGCTATTTGAAACAGGTCCATCCTAGTTTAAACACACACACTGTTTTGACTAGTGGATACTTTGTCAACCATTTAAGGTTCAAATTTAAGGATGAAACTTATACAACATATATAATGCTTGTTGCTACCTGTGCTTCAAAAAATGGAATGGACACACTATAGTTTTAGCTTTCAGGATGTTATGTCAGCATCTTCTATCTAGCATATTGCATATGACATGAGTTTGTTCAGTTCTAAAATGGCTCAATAAAGGATTGCCAAGAATTGTTAACTTATCCACCTTCTAATCATCAAATGATATATAGGACATATGTAGCCTCCTTCTACAAAGTCATGTAGCTGATCTTTCTGATTGTAAGTTGCAACAGAGTAGATCAAGTTGTGGCATCTTCCATGTTGGTATTTCTATACCATATTGTGCAATGTGAAGCCAAGTCTTTTTGTTAGGATGCAGCTCTTGTGAAGGAAATACACTAAACTCATTATGTGTGATCAAAGGCTAAATCTTCAACTTCTCTTAGTGGTGGCTGAGAAATCCACTGGTAGGGATGGAGTAGACAAAACAGAGGTTGATAAAATTAGGCTATCATTCAATATTCATTCTTTGGATAGCATTTCACATGTTAGTCAAAGCAGTGGTGAAGTTTTCATTTTTTTTTTGAGCACAGTTTGAGATTTTCACATAAGAAAATGGGGAACAAGTTGCTAAGTAGCAACTCAAAAATTTCTCCTGCTGGTGAAGATAATGATGCAAAACTAAAGCTTCAGATGGGATCTGATAACATAGTGGATTCATCTTTTTACCACCAGAAAATGCCAGGAACCAACAAGACTCCTCGTATTATTCTTTTTGTAGTAGAATTAGCAAATGGAATTGGTATACAAAGTATTCACTTAAGAGTCTTCAGTAATGGAGACTATTTCCAGTGCTATTGCAACACTAGATTCAACCAGTCAAACTAAATACCAAGGTAGACCCAATCTTGATAGTGGAGGATCTCTGAAAGAGAGGTAATCAAGTGCCCGCCAAATGTACTCTATGTCAATCAGAGGAATAAATTGCCCCACAGCTATTTTTAGTTTGTCTCTTCACCAAACATGTTTAGAACTACACCATTAAGGATCTCAGCATTCAAGTAGGCAAAGGATTGGAGGCAACTAAGCCTTTCATGGAAAAAAAATCCTATGGCCAGAAAACTAAACAACAAACCAATGATGGTGAAAGCATGGAAGGACATCCCAAAATACATCTCATGGAAAATATGTATGGTCCGGAATCATGCTCTCTTTCAAAATAAAGCCCCCAGACCAAAGATAGTGTTAGAGCTCTTCTAAATGAGAAAATACTCCGGTACTTGCTTGTGGATAAAGTTACAAACAAAAAATGCCTAACATTTAGAAATCATAAATCACAAGTGAGAAGATAAATGATTGGTTTTGCAAAGTGTTTTGAATATAAGGCTATTTAAGAAACTGTCTTTATCACATTTAAGTCTACAGCTATGAAGGAAAACAATCATTAACAGAAAACTATGTTCAAAGTAGCAAATGTTTATGGATAGCGTTATCTGCTGCCAGTAATCTTTAGTCTTAATCTGTGAAGACATTCTGATAAAGAGTTAGCTCTATAACGAATTTGTAAGAGATGATGGACTTCACCCTACAATTGTTTGCATTATGGATAATTTTAGGTAGCCATGTGCTTAAAGGTTGATATTTTTACACCAAAAGGCCTGGCAGATCTAAAATATTAGGTAAGATGCCAGAGAGCAATGGGTGTTTCATGGAATGCAATTATGCAGGATATGCACAAAATGGAGATGATGAAAATGCCTTGAAACTCTTTCGCCAAATGCTGCTAGCTAGCATGAAATCAAACAAATTCACTTTTCCCACTGTTGTCAGTGGATGTGCCAGCTTAGGAGCCTTAAAAGAAGGCAAGGAGGTCCATGCCCGTGTCATGGGAACGAGACTCTGCTCAGATATCTCTATATGGAATGCCTTCGTTACTTTATATGCAAACTGTGGGATGTTGTGCAATTGTTTGACATCATGCCTAACAGGGATGAATCCTCATGGAATGTAATAATTGGGGGATGCTCCCATAATGGGCTTGCCGATGATCGAATCAAGCAAACTAATAACCATCAAACGATTTTGACTATTGCGCTAAAGCCTAAAACTATAGTCCCCGACAAGAGGGAGGGACTAAAAATGTCACCATACAAAACAGTATGTAATTAATTATTAAACATCATAAACTGATATTTAAAAATTTTACAAAGAGAACTTAATTGGCCTTATTTAATATTAAATTTACTTATAACCAACTTCATTATGAATAATTGATTTGTTTGCTTGAAATATGTCATGAGTGCAAGAAGGCAAATACATGTGGTCACTCTACGTCAAACCAGAGTGCAAGAAGGCAAATAAATGCAATCACTCTACATCAAACCATCACAATCACGTAAGGGAAGGACCATGCACCCTCATGATATGAGGGTTGTGGATCTTAACTGCAAAGAGAAGGATCAAAAATAGGTTATTTCCCCCTTTACTAATATTAATGGCTAGAAGTCACATTACTATGTGGAGTGGCATAATAGAAGCATCATAGCAAGTGCATGAGGATAAGGTCCTAAGAATGGAGATAAAGCAATAACTTCAATATTTTTATGCATTTGTTGTTTTTGTTGCATACTTATTTCTCCCAGTTGTCTAGTAAAAGACCATGTTCCATTTTAGTTGTTGTATTCCTAGGTTATTCTAAGGGTGTCGCTTAGATATACAATGTTAATGTTAATGCCTAGGGTAATGAGAACATTATAAAGTAGCAAAGCTTGGAAGTAGTCAC
Source organism: Pinus taeda (assembly GCA_000404065.3). Classification (NCBI taxonomy): domain Eukaryota; kingdom Viridiplantae; phylum Streptophyta; class Pinopsida; order Pinales; family Pinaceae; genus Pinus; species Pinus taeda. The sequence goes on along the minus strand of APFE031061275.1, from coordinate 10,507 downwards.
ACCTATCATGAGTAGAGAAGTTCAAAAATGTGTGGGAACTCCACCTCAAACCAGCATGACATGGTAATGTGAAGAACCATGCAGCTTCGTGATATGACAATGATGGATCTTAACCCCAAGAGATGGAACAGAAATTTTTTGACCCTCTACAAGAATTAACCACTAGAAGTCACATTATTGTGTGAAGTGGCAAGATGGAAGAATGATAGGGAGTGCCAAGTAAATATGGTGTTGAGAATGAAGAGAATGCCATGGTTTCAATCTTCTAATGTGTTTGTTTCTTTTGAGGCTCACTTTCATCTCCTATTTGTCTAGTTAGAGTTAGAGACCCTCTTTGGTTTTAGCTAGTCTATGTTCCTAGGTTATTGTGTGGTCTCAGGACAGGTTAGTGTGTGGACTTAAGGCCCAACGAAAGTTGATTGAAGAATGGAAAAAACATGTACATAGGATGAGGTATGAGGCTTCATCTCAAGATAGGAGATAAGTTAGTTTGCAAATTAAGGCCCAACTAAAGTTGATTGAAGAAATGGCAGAAAATCAAACCCCCTCCATAAACCCTTAACATACCAAAGTTGGTTGCACTCTTTCCTATCTTTGTGCAAGGCCAAATTTTTTATGTTCATTACATTGCTTGACTGTGGTAGGTTCTTGAAAAACATGCATTCCTCCATGATAGAAAGATGGAAGAAGTCCATGATGCTTGTGGCTCCTTCATAAAAACATGAAGGAGCCATATAAGAAAGTTGTAGATATTATCTAGCTGAAAATACTAATGTGTCATGTTTTACTAAAAATGTTGAGATCAAAATACACACATAAGAAATCCACACCCTCAAATGGCACAAGGTGCTTAGTACCCCTCCCCAATTGTAGATGAAAACTAGTATGGTCATAACTTTGATTGAAACTTTTTTTTGTTTCATCCATATCTACAAGTACACATAAAAAACCCACACCTTCCAGTGGCACAAAGTGCTTTGTACCCCTCCCAATTATAGATAGACGAAAACTAGTATGGTCATAATACTTAGTACCCCTCCCAATAGCTTAGTACCCCTCCAATTATAGATGAAAAATAGTATGGCCATAACTTCAATTGAAACTTTTGTTTTGTTTCATCCATATCTGCAACAAATACACATAAAAAACCCACACCCTCTAGTGGCACAAAATGTGCTTTGTACCCCTTCCAATTATAGATAGACGAAAACTAGTATGATCATAATGCTTAGTACCCCTCCCAATTCTAGATAGATGAAAACTAGAACAGTCATAATGCTTAGTACCCCTACCAATTATAGATGAAAACTAGTATGGTCATAATGCTTAGTACCCCTCCCAATTATAGATGAAAACTAGTATGGTCATAATTTCAATTGAAACTTTTGTTTTGTTTCATCCATATCTACAAACTCTACTCGATTAAAAGCAAGTAATAAGTAGCAAAAGAGTTCAATTAAACCAAAGTGGAACCATTAAATTATGTGGCAACAAACATACCTCCTTCATCTTTGCCCATTAAATCTGTTGAATCGTCATCAGCTCTGTTAATGCTTGCCTTAATTTCCTCACTCATAGAACTCAAAACAAAAGCCATGAACAAAGGTGAAAAAAGCAAAAAACAAAAAAAAAGGAAAGTAGACATGAAAAACAAAATATCAAACTACAATTTAGCATGGCCATGCTCAAAAATGTAAAAAAATACCAACCATAGTTGTAAAAAAACCCAAATAACAAACAACAAGCAATAGCAAAATATACAAATAGCAATAACAAAAACAAAACAAACAAAGAGAAATAGTAGACACAGACTCTTCTTTGCAATCCCAAAATGCAATCCCAACAATTGCCTGTGGTCGATCAAGGACATCCTGCAGATCCAAAAATAGAAGAGTATTAAATAGAGACTATAAAATGTTCTTATAATAAATATTAAATGCACACCAAATATCTTATGATAAATATAAAACAATGACAATGTGGTAATTCCACAGCAGATAGCATGGACTTTGCACTAAAAGAGAACCCACCTCTACCACTACCTCTTCGCTGCACTATAATAAAGTGTTTCTCACATAGATATTTCAATAGTTTCATCAATTATCCTCCATGTTACTTTCCCTACATTGCATTGCACTCAATATTTAAATAAACAAATAAATTAAAATGCCTCTAATTTAAATGAACACAAATAACCCCAGAATTTGTATTGACAAAATGCTCTTGTATATCCATGTTACTTGTTTTACCTGAAATTGCCATTGATGTTAGCTTACTCTCAGTAGCTGAATTCTTTATTGTTTCAGATGTGCTTTTTTTATCAGTTTGTAACAGACTTTGGAATTGTTGAACCTTGATTTACATGCCCAAGCATAGTATGACTTGCAGCCTTCTCATTTCATGGATTTATATTTTGTGTTTACCTGCAATATCATCAAACTCAAGCTACTATGAAGAAAACAGTTCTAACAAATTAATGACAAGTGTTTACTGCAATAATTGCTTTTGATATAATCTTTTCACTCAACTAAATCTGTATAATATTATTATATGAAGAGTTTAATTTATTATCCACACCTTAAGGAGAGTTGATGGAATTTGAAGTGGACGTTGACTTGGTTTGTTCATATAGATCCAACATTTGATTGCTAGCTTCTGCATAGAAATTAACAATTGTAATGGGTAGATTCCTACATGTCACAAATTGACAAGTCACTTATAATAGTCAGTCCCCTACTTCCTAATATATATCGCCTAACAACAATTGATGTGTATGAGCAATGAAAAAACATATTTAGATATGATAACATTATGCGAAATTTGAGCAATATTACAAACCTGAACACTCTGCAAAATCTCCAAAGTATATCAAAGCAGATAAGTTTAGCTAACCCTCACACTAGTGAGGAGTCACATGAAAATCCTCCCACCAAGTCCTCTCTCCATCTAATGGCAGCAAGAAAGATAGCTCCAACACCAATATGTTTTAATCCCTGTAACACATAAAGCAATTTTCTAATCTTGTTGAAAATGCAGAGATGCATGCAATCCAAAAAGCATAAAATATTGAAAACTAAGGATAAGAGATTGGAACACTCACCCATTATTGACAAAATTCCATGCTACTTTTGCTAAAGAATTCTATGCAGCATTAAAAATCTTGATTTGCAGAAACAATATGTTTGTATGGATATTGCATGATAAAGCAAAGGTCAGCGTAGAAACAACCTGCTCAGCCACAAATACCACCTATCCCTACCTATCACTGTCATTCATAGCACTCTTGAAAACCAAAGCAAGTTGCATATATATAATGCTACACAAACATTGAATCCATAAAACACATCCAAAATGTTAGCTCCTCAAAGTTCATTAGCAAAAAAGGACATAAAACATGTTGCAACATCAATTTATACAACGTTCTAAACCATACCTTTTTTCCAATACCTTCAGCAGCAGTAGGGTTCCTCTTTTGTTGAATGTCCTAAGCCAACATTGTAGCATCTCAAGGAAGCACAAAAATTTCTTCAATGTTACCATAAAGGAACATACATGCTATCGCAATAGTCTACACAAGGAAGTAAATATAACTAATCATCAAAAGGTTGTATTTACAACTTTTGGACTAATCACAATATGCATCCCCAACAATATACTAAATTGAACCAAAAAAAAAAATAACACCTGAAAAATGTGAGCCTACAAACCAAAAATAAATTATATAGATATTAGCCAATATCGTCTTGCATGCTTTCTAATGTCTTATAAGTTCAGTCTACTCCCATCTCCATCCCCTCCTAAAAATGTTGATATCAATGCGGTGAAAATAACTTGTGAATTGAAAATAAATAAGAATTTAGAAAATTAAACATTTGTCAACTTTTCCTATTTGCTTCAAATTGGGATGACAAACCTGACTATTTAAAAATAATTAAATAAACCTTGAAAAGAAGTCCAACCTTCCAAAACGTGTCTTTCCGTAAGGTCATTGATAGAATGCCTAATATTAATGTATTCACAAGAAAGAAAATTGTTTTCCCATAAAAAATTATAGCTATGACATGTCCCAATTAAGAAATGATACAAAAAAACATATAGTTTACAATGTTGCAAAAAAACACAAAAATTTTGAAAAACATATTGTCAGATGAACAAGAAAAAAGAAATAAACAATTTGTCCTACTTGAAAAATTGGATAAGTGAATATATTTTGGAAAAACTGACATCTAGATGTATGTAATACGATAAATATTTCTAGGTAGAAAGGGTTGTTGGTTCAGATCTTTAAATCAGATATTTAGATATCCATGTTATTCTTGAAACTCGACACTTTTTTTATGCATTGAAATTCAGGGGTACATTGGATTCTTGGGAATAACAATTGATGTTCTGCAGTGTTATCTAGCTCATATGAAAGATGTTGCTTTGATTGCTATTCAAGATATATTTGTCCCTTGATATTATCAGAACACTTATTTTAACCACCCACTGAATTCTTAGATCCAAAGGTAAATGTGCTATGAGAAATTTTAAACAATCTGTCCTGCTTGAAAAATTGGATGAGCGAGAATATAAATTGGAGAAACTGACACCTAGATGTATGGAATACAAGAAATATTTCTAGTTAGAAAGGGGTGTTAGTTCATATGTTTAAATTAGAAATTTAGACATCCACAATATTGTCCAAATTTGAGACACTTTTTATATCCACTGAAATTCAGGGGTACATTGGATTCTTGGGCATCAAGTCATCCATCAATTAGAAAGGCGGGTTCACCTACTACTAGAGACGTTCTCCCTCAACCTAAAACATGCCTAACCATATTGAAAAGAGCATTCAACATATTGTTTACTTTGTTACAACTGTTAGTAACTATAATACCAAACCAGAAAAATTAAATAGAGACCAAAAAATCTTATGAAAAATCTTAAAATGGAAACAAAATTTGCATTAGAAATATTGAATGTAGTGTGAGAAATCACAAATTTATCAATAAGTTAATGTAAAAAATCATATTTTGAAGGCCAGATATTGTATACCCCAAATAAATAAGGAGGGAGGAGAACCATCAAAACAAAAAGAAACTCATAACAAAACCAAAAGAGAACTTACCCTTTGTCTCATGCCTCTGCACTTCTATAAATTGTTCCAAGCCTCTCCCACACAAAGATATTTCAATGGGTCCATCAATGTGTCTCCCATCCCTTTATCTACATTGCAGTGCACTCAATAAACAATAGTTTCATTAATACTTCTACACCTTCCCTTATTTGCAATGCAATGCACTCAATAAATGAACAAATCACAAAAAATATAAGATGCATCTAATTTAAATAAGCACACAAGGAATCGTATATACCTCATAATTCTTATAGCCTTCGCCTTCACCTAACTCACCTATGGAATCTACATCAATGCGAGGACCTGCCTTTATTTCACAAACTACCCAGCCAAACCAAAAAATATTAAACATAAATCATAAAATCTTAAGAGAAACAACAAAAGTCTTATGAAATAATATTATGGGAAATCTTACCATAGAGATGATGAGTAATGGTCAACAATAAATAGGTGACCAAAGGAGGCAAACCAATGTTCTTAAAGAAAGTACTTGATAGCAAAACAAATTAGCATGTGATGCTCACAAATGCAAAAAAATATGAAATATCAATGGACAAACGAAAGAAAGGAACTCACCCTTTATGTTAGAAGATAACTCACCCTCAAATCCATTTACCTTTGCTATACCGCCGCACATCTCTCACGCGAAGATATTCAATAATTTCACCAATGCTCTTCCACCTTCTTTAATCCGCATTTCCTTTAAATTTAAAGGATCATATATGATATGATTATGAAGCAACAAATGAGTTAAATTAAAATAAACATGGAACTATATAATTATGTAGTAGCGAACAAGTAAATCACTCAATTACGCAATACATACATCCATCGCTTTTGCCCACTGCACTCAAAGCCCACAAAATGGGTTATAAAGAGTAGGACCTATTTAATCTCTTCACCCGTCCAAGAAAAAAGAATTAAAGTAAAAAAAAATAGATGAGGGCGCATAAAAAAACAAAATATCAAGCCACAAGTTAGCATGGCCATGCTCATAAATGCAAAAAAAAATAAAATCCATAAAAGTGACAAAATACAACAATAGCAAAAGATGCAACCAACAATTGCAAAATTACCAAAATTAACCCAAAAAAAACAAGTTGAGAGAAACAATAGATTAAGACTCTGATCTGCAACCCTAAAATGTGTCAATGGCCAAACAAGGACACCCTGTACACCAAAAACATACGAAAAATATTAGATACACATATAATGTTGCGTGAAATATGAAACAAATATCAAAAATATTTTATGAGAAATCTTAACTAGAGTCAACAGTATAATGAGTAATCTTATGCACTAGAAAGTACAACTTATGCAAACACTAAAAATCAACCTTGAATAGGTAAGAAGGGGATAATTGTCACATTTCATAGAAGAATTTCATAGCAAATCATACATGGATTTAGCACCCAAAAAAAACTCTCATATACCTTTACCTCTACCCCTCTCGTAAAGATATTTCAGTGTTTTCATTGATGATCCTCCATATTCCACCAACTGCTTTATATTGCACTGAATTAAATAACATGCAAAAATATGAAATACACATAAAATGTTGTAAGATATATGAAATATAAAATGTTGTGAGATATATTAAATAAAGATTGAAAATCTTAAGAGTAATATCAAAGAATGACCAAAAGTATTGTGATCAATCTTATATATTAGAAAGTACATCTTATGTAAACACTAAAAATCATAAACACATGAACATTTGCACCAAAAGAGAATCACCTCTACCTTTGCACACTATTGCAATCTCTCCCTCACAAGGACTTAGTAGTTTAGTTAGTAATATTTAATGTTGCATTACCTGCATTGAATTATGTCAATGACAAGATAAATGACAGATAATGTAAGACACCTAAAATTGAAATAAACATAGATGGAACTATGCATAAACGAAAAATCATAAATCCTAAATAGGTAAGGAGGAAGGATTATATATAGGTAAGTAGGTAATCACAAATCATATATGGACATTTGCACCAGAAAAGAACTCACCTCTACCTTCGCACACTATTGCAATCTCTCCCTCACAAGGACTCACCTCTATCTTCACCCACTATTGCAATCTCTCCGTCAAAAGAACATTTTAGTAGTTTAGTTGGTAACCTTTTATGTTACAGTACCTGCATTACATTATGTCAATAACAAGATAAATGACCAATAATGTAATACGCCTAAAATTTAAATAAATATAGATGGAACCATGCATAAACAAAAAATCATAATTCCTCAATAACAGAGGAGGGAGAATCATTGTGTTCAAACAAGAAAATATCCATGTTGGAATTAAAAGAGAACTAACCTTGTACCTTTGCACTCTCCTACACTTCTCCAAGTCTCCTGCTCACACAACTAAATTTCTCCTCCACCTTCCTTTACCTAGATTTGCATTGCACTCACTATATAAATAAATCCCAAAAGATACAGAATTTATTTAACTTAAACAAACACACATGATACCATACCCACCTCCTCCTCTTACTTAGTCTTCCCCTTCACCAAATGCACCTATGCAATCTGCACCATCACTAACACCTACCACCTTTATATCTCCACTTCCTAAATCCAACAAAACTTGAACCATAAAATATTAAATGAAGACCAAAAAGTTTTAAGACAAGCAACAAAAGTCTTATAACAAATATTAATGTTTAAACAAACACTGAAAGATATTATGAGAAATCTTAATCATAAGCCAAGACAAAAAAATTATCAATAATATTATGCAAAAGCACATTTTATTGAATATTCAATGACCAAAAATCATAAACCCTAAATAAGGAAGGAGAGAGGAGAACCATAGTATTGAAGAGGAGAAGATATGCATACAGGAACCAAAAGAGAACTCACACTCTATCTTTGAACTCTCCTACATCACTCCAAGTCTCTCCTACATAAAAATATTTCAAAAGTTTCAACATTGCTTCTCCACCTTTGCTCATCCATCTTCCTTCACCTGCATTTGCATACATTTAATAAATAAGAGAATCCCAAATAATATAAGATGCATTAATTTAAGTAGTACATCTTATGCTACCAAAAATTATAAACCCCAAATTGGTAAGGAGGTAGGGAACCATTGTATCTAAACTAAGAGGATTTTATAGTAGAACATAAATGAGTCTTGCACCAAAAGATAATTCATCCTCTACCTTTGGTTCTACTTCTGCTATAGTGCTCCACATCTTCCTGACAAAAAGATATTCAATAGTTTCAACATTGTTCATTCACCTTTCTAACTCTATATTGCATCTAAATTTCAATAGACACATGATATAATGATGAACCAACAAATGAGTTAAATTTACATGGGCATGAAACCATATAATTATGTAGTAACAAACAAGTAAATTCTCCTTATACATACCTCTTTTGCCTTTTCCCATAAACAAGTAAATTCCCAATTACATACCTCTTCGTCTTTGCCCACTAGACTATAGACTCCACATCATCCGTAAACCCACATTATGGGTTGTTAAGGTCTTCTTTGATTTCTCCACCCATTGAATCAAAAAAGAAAAATAAATCAAAAGAAACGAGAAAAACAAAATAATAAACCACAAATTAGCATGGCCATGCTCATAAAGTCAAAGATAGAGTCACAACAATAAAAAAAAACTTTAAAAAACGACGATAGCAAAAAATAGGACCAACAATTAAAAGAAAAAACAAAAATAACATAAAAAAGATGAACAAGAGTATGCTTTACAACCCCAAAAGTATTCATTGATAACCAAAGGAAACAAGACAAACAAGAGTATGCTTTACAAGCCCAAAAGCATCCATCGCTAACCAAGGGAACCCTGCACATCAAAAAATAGAGCGGTATTAAATAGAGACTAGAAAATATTAAGAAAAATATTAAATACACAAAATATTGTGAGAAATATGAAATAGAGATCAATATATTTTATCTGAAATCCTAAGCAAAGACTAAAATGTCTTATGTATAATCTTATGCACCAAAAGATACATCTTACTCAAACACCAAAAATCATAAACCTAAATAGGTAAGGAGGGAAAAGAACAAAAGTGTTTGCAACGAGAAGATTCTATAGCAGATTATGAATGGATTTTGCACCAGAAGAAAAATCACCTCCACCTTTGTCCCTGCACTACACTATATTGTTTGTCTCTCCTATGAAGATATTTAAGTAGTTTCGTTAGTGATCCTCTATGTTCTTTTTACCCACGTTGCATTGTATTTATAATTAAACAAACAAATGACCAATAGTGTAAGATGCCTTTAATTTAGACAAAGGCATGTATGGGACCATAGATAAACTGCAACATTCACCTTTACCTAGTAAAGGTACGGAATCTTGGACCATTAAGACCTACATTTATCTCTCACCCACTAAACCAAACAAAAATTAAACCATAAAATATTAAATAAAGATCAAAATATCTTATGAGAAATCTTAAAAGGACACCAAAAACCTCATGAAAGATATTTTGAATTTTGTAGATATGGTTGGTCTTCATAATCAAGTTATATCCCTCCAAATATACAAGAAAATGATAAATATATATGTGAATTCCAAATTGGCTTCAAAAGAAAAATTTGAAATTTGAATTTTGAATTTTTGCATCCAAATGTAAGATCGACTTCAAGTCAGCCCCAATGTAGGGAGACACCTATTCAGCTCATTCGACATCTATATATTGGCATTTTGTTGAAATTTGGTACCAGAGGACAGGTGGTTCCCTTAAGCTTTGATCTTTGGCCTAGGGAAAAGTGTCCAAAAGATTTTAATTTTTCTCCTAAAGTGACTTTATAATTTTTATAAAGTTAAAATCTAATTTAAAAGTGACTTTAAGTGATAAAGTTACTAAGTCTAATTTTAAAGTGACTTTTATAAAGTCAATGAAAAATTAGAAAGGAAAAGTGACTTTGGAAATAAATGACTAAGTGGGTCTTTATTAAAGTGGGTGAATTAAAAAATAGAAAGTGAGATTTAAATGTGCATTTAATCTCAGCCATTGATCTAAATCTATTTCAGCCATTGGATTTAGAGATCACCCAAAAGTCACTTGGATCACCCAAAAGTCACTTGGAGTTATATTAAAGGAGGAAAAGGAGGAAAAGATCATTCATTCTTTCATGAGCAGATTGGGAGAAGGAGAGCAAGAGAGCAAGGGAGATTTCTGGACAAGAAGGAGAAAGAGGCAGCAGTTTGGCACACATACCAGGCAGCTCTTCAGCAAAATCAGAAAAGCAGAAAGACAAGCAGAACAGCAGCAAGAACAAGTAGAAAAAGCTGATTTTTTGCTAAAAACTGAGAAGTTTCCAGGTGGTCCGTTGGGCTGAAAACGGATAAGTTTGCTTGCTGAAAAAATTATTTTGCTGAAATTTTCTTGCTGTAAAAAGAC
>APFE031061271.1:72149-82682 GCA_000404065.3 Pinus taeda | reverse complement strand
ATTAATACTAAAAATCCAAGGGATTATAAACCCAAGGAAAAAATATTAAACCCAAAGGAGTAATATTAAACCCTATGGATATGAACCCTTAAAGTAATAAACCCAAGGGATTGATATTATAGAAGCAAGGGAATAATAAACAGAAAGGATTTATACTAAAACCCCAAGGGATTATGAGCCCAAGGGAATAAATATTATAAACCCTCAAATAAAAAATGTTGACAATAGTTGACGATGGTTTATTTTCATATTGAGACAATATTTGTCACAATGGAGCATTGGATCATGGTTATCCATCATTGATCATGGTTGGCCATGATTGAGCATTGTTGACCATGATTGATTTTATAAAAATTGGTTGATCATGTTTGACCATGATTGGCCATGGCTGACTATGATTGATCATGACTAATCATGGTTATCCATGATTGATATTATAAACACAAGGGAATAACATAAACCACAGTTATACAAATCCTAATACAAAAATTATAACCCCTTAAATAAACTTGGTTGATCATGGTTAACCATGTTTTATTTTAATAATCCCAAGGGATTTATATTATAAACCCAAGGGATTAATATTGAAACCCCAAGCGATTATGAAGCCAACGGAATACTATTAAGCCCAAGTGATTAATATTATAAAACCAAGGTATATAAACCCTAAGATAAATATTCTAAACCCTAAAATAAACATGGGTTACCATGGTTGACGTTCGTTGATTTTCATATTGAGAAAATCGTTGTCAAAATGTGACGTTTGGCCATGATTGATTTTATAAAACATGTTTAACCATGGTGGACCATGATTGACCATGGTTTACCATGGTGGACCATGATTGACCATGGTTTACCATGATTGATCATGGTTGACCATGAATGATATTATAAATCCAAGGGATTATTACTAAAACCAAAGGGATTATAAATCGAAGGGAATAATATTTAACCTAATGGAATAACATAAACCCAACGTATATAAACCACAAGATAAATACTATAAAACCTTAAACAAACCCAGTTGACCATGGTTGATTTTCATATTGAGACAATCTTTGTTAAAATGTGATGTGAGACCATGGTTGACCATAGTTGACCATGGTCAACCATGATAAAAACCCCAAGGGATTATGAACTGAAGGGAATAATATTAAATCTAAGGGATTAATATTTTAAACCCAAAGTATATAAACCCTAAGATAAATATTGTAAACCCTAAAATAAACATGGCTAACCATGGTTGACATTGGTTGATTTTCAAATTGAGGTAATCACTGTCACAATGCAACGTTGGACCATGATAGATTTTATAAGACATGGTTAAACATGGTTTTCCATGATTAACCATGGTTGACCATGGTTGTCCATGATTGATCATGTTTGACCATGATTGATATTATAAACCCAAGAGATTAATACTAAAAATGCAAGGAAAAAATATTAAACCCAAAGGAATAATATGAAACCTTAGGAATATGAACCCTTAGATTTATTAACCCAATGGAATAATATTCAACCCTAGGAATATGAACCCTTAAATTAATAAACCCAAGAGATTGATATTATGGACCCAAGGGAATAATAAACCCAAAAGATTTATAGTAAAACCCCAAGGGATTATGAACCCAAGGGAATAATAATAAACCCTAAAATAAACAAAGTTGACCATAGTTGATGATGATTGATTTTCATATTGAGATAATCATTGTCACAATGCGACATTGGACCATGGTTTTCCATTGTTGACAAAGCTTGATTTTCATATCGACGCATTCTTTATCACAATGCGACATTGGACCATGGTTGACCAAGGTTGATTTTAATATTGAGACAATCTTTGTCACAATGCAAAGTTGGATCATGGTTAGCCATGATTGACCATGGTTGAACATGGTTGACCACGATTGATTTTATAAAAAATGGTTGACCATGTTTCACCACAATCGACCATGGTTAACCATGATTGATCATGATTGGTCATGGTTGGCCATGACTGGTATTAGAAACCCAAGGGAATAACATAAGCCCAAGGCATACAAATCCTAAACCCAAAATTATACACCCTTAAATAAACTTGGATAACCATGGTTAACCTGGTTGAGTTTCGTATTAAGAAAATCTTTGTCACGATGTGATGTTGTACCATGGTCAACCATGGTTGAATCCTTAGATTCATGAACCCAGGGGATTGATATTATAAACCCAAGGGATTAATACTAAAACCCCAAGGGATTATGAAGCCAAGGGAATAATATTAAACCCAAGGGATTAACATTATAAACCCAAGGCATATAAACCCTAAGATAGATATTGTAAACCCTAAAGTAAACATGGTTGACATTGGTTGATTTTCATATTGAGACAATCGTTGTCACAATGCAACGTTGGGCCATGATTGATTTGATAAAACATTTTTAACCATGGTTTACTATGATTGGCCATGGTTGACCATGATTGATATTATAAACCCAAGGGATTAGTACTAAAAACCCAAGGGATTATAACCTAAGGGAATAATATTTAACCTAACGGAATAACATAAAACAACCATATATAAATCCCAAGATAAATGTTATAAACCCTTAAATAAACATGGTTGACCATACTTGATTTTCATATTGAGACAATCGTTGACGAAATGTGACATGAGACCATGCTTGACCATGCTTGACCATGGTAGATTTCCATAATAGGACAATATTTGTCACAATATGATGTTGCACTGTGGATGACCATGTTCAATGATTATTGACCATGGTTGATTTTCATATTGACCATGATTGAGCATGATTGATTTTCATATTGAGACAATCTTTGTCACAATGCAATATTGGACCATGCTCGACCCTAGTTGAACGCTTAGAATAATAAGTACAAGGGTTTAGTATTATAAACCCAAGAGAATATCATTGTAAGGAAAGCAAACATTACATATTGTATAACAAAGGTAAAATGTCAAAGGATTTTTTTCATATTAAACATCTTAATTATCATATTACACATGTCAAAATATGTTTCATAAAAAATAATATGTCTAAAAAATAGTGACAACAGATAAAATGAACAAAAAACATATTCAACCAAATTACTGTCCATCGGTCTTATGTTACTTCAATGCTAATAAGATATATACTTTAGTTTTATGCCCTAGTTTTTTTTTTTTTTTTAATCTCCCAATTTCTAATGTTGATTACATAATAACTACAAATTGTCTAATGTTAATTAGATAATTAGTGCCAATTTTCTAATTGTGATTGCATTATTAGTGTAAATTTTCCAATATTACTTTCTTATGTTTTATTAATTAAATTTATTTAATTAAATTTGTATATGAATTGTTATTTTAAATTGTATTATCAATTATTAATTTATTATATTTTTATTTTGCAAAACAAATAATGAAAATGAAATTTATGAGTACTTGAGCAATTAAGAAAAAGTAACTTTATGACTACATGGATGAAAAGGATTACAATTTTGTAAAAGGAATTATGAAACTCTATGAAAAAAAAAAACTCCTTTCTAGATGCCTTGATAAGTTTCAACAATCGAGCGATAAGATTTTCTACATGTGCATGTCCTCAATTTTCTAGATGCTTGCTTTTAACGTGGTGGAGAATTTATGTTAATTAAACCTATTTAGTGCCATTGCTCTTGGCATAATATTCTAATATACTCCAAACAATATTTTCAATCTATTTATTTTTTAATAGGTTAAATTTTTTTTCACATGTTTACTTAAATAAAATGTTAAGTAAAAGATGTTATATAATTTTTTTAATAAATTTTAAATATGAAACCAGTTTGAATTTCACTTTAAGATTAATCAATTTATTGAGCATTTCAATGTTTAAGATTTTATATAGTAAATTTAGAAATTGGCCAGAGTCAATATTATAACATTCTAATTTGAATTGGTGTTTCAACTAACATATCAATTATTTTACAAAATATTTTTTAGATAAGACATGTAAATATTACGTCTAACATGTATTAAGAAAAAACATGTCTTAATGATTTTATGTCGTTAAATAAATAATAAATAATAATTATATGATAAAATTACTAAATTTAGAATAAAAAGAACATGGATTTGAACGAATCCAAGTAGATGCAGGGGTTGACCGATCATGAAATGCAGTAGGTTGATTACAAGTATGGATAAAGTGCAAAAAATAAAAAATATTGATGAAGCACAAACCTTCATCCTCAAAATTGATGGTACAATTTATCTATATGTAACTGTGTAGTGTAATAATATACACTGGTAGAAAATGATAAATTAATGACTAGGTGACTAAAAAAGCTAGTCATCACAACTTTTCCAAGTGTAATACTACAAAAATGAGCAATCTTAAGTGACCCAACTAAAAATGATTAACATAAATCACTAATTTAGTCTCAAGTTAAAATATATGACTATCTAATAAGAAATACAACTAAAAATGACTAACATGAATGAATAATTTAGTATAGGAACAAAAATAAGACCACCTAACAAGTACTACAATAATATGAATCAATTTTTTATGTTAGTCATTTTAATTGTGTCAAGCAATTTAAACTTACAAGTGATAGAGGATTGAAAGATTGTTAAAGATTGGCTTAAAGGTTATCATTCCTTAAACACTTCTTCATCCTCACATGATGTATAGCTGAGCCAACTTTGCAATATTTATCTCTAATAATTTGTAATTTTAAAAATATATATTAAAAAAAAATCATTGTTTTATGTATTTTTTAAAAATCTATTCATTGAATCTAATTTGATCTACTTCCAATTTGATATTAATTTGAAGAGAAATTTTAACTTTTAAGACTATAATATCAAATAGAAACTACTTTAATTTCATATTAATTAGCCTAGATCCATATTAACCCCAGATCTATCAAGCACTAAGAGGGATCCAATCTCTCGAGGTGCAAACTTCTTTTTTTAGTGTGGATCCCTCTCAGCACTTGATAGATCCGGGTTTAAGATGGATCTAGACTGGTTATATAATATTATATAATATCTATATTTGTATTTGTGTCTCTTTTATATTCCCTCTCTCTATCTCACCCCCAAAACATGACACACTCTCCCTCTCCCTCTCTTCCCTCTCCCTCTCTTCCCTCTCTCTCTCTCTCTCTCACTCTCCTCTCTATTGCCTCTTCTCTCCTCTCTGCCTCACTCTCTCTCCGTGAATCCTTTGTCATCCCTTCTCTTTCTCTCCACCTGTCTCCCTCTATGTTTTTCTTGTTCCTACCCTCTCCTGTCCCCTTCAATTCCATATCTCCCTCCTCATCTCTCTCTTCCTTCCTCTCTCTCCCTTCTCTCCCACCTCCCTCTATCTATCCTTTCTCTCTCTCTCTCTCTCTCTCTCTCTCTCTCCAACTCTATCACTATCTCCCTCCCCCTCTCATTCTCTCTCCCCTCTCCATCTCTATCCCTCCATCTCTCTTCGTTCCCCTTCTCTCCCTATCTCTCTCCTCTCCTCTTCTCTCTCTTCCCTCCTCTCCTCTTCTCTCTCTTCCCTCCTCTCCTCTCTCCCTCACTCTCTCTCCATCTCTCCCTTCTCACTCCCTATCTCTCTATGTCTTTGTTGTTTCCTCCCTCTATCTCCCCCTCCAAGTCCATCTCTCTCTCTCTTTGTCTCTCCCTCTATCCTTCTATCTCTTCCTTCCTCTCACTCCCTCTCTCCCATTTCACTCTCTCCCCCCCATCACTCCCTCTCTCTTTCTGTCTCTTCCCTCCAACTTTTTCACTCTCTCTCTCTCTCTCTCTCTCGCTACACTCCAACTTTTTCACTATCTCCCAACCTCTCTCCCCGTCCCTCCAATCCCCAACACTCTCTTAAATTTTATCACATTGTATTGTGTTTAAGAAATTATCTAAATTAAAAAAACTTAATTTGTTGTAAAATATTGAACCTATATTTTAGACCAATCATGTCAAAGAAAATAGCATAATGAAAAACTAAAAAACATCATGCACTATATTTATTTGATTATTGCTAGTCACTTTGCTTGCTCTCATCCCTTGGATTCTTAGCTAATATGGATATATGTTGGTTCTTTATATATATTTAGTTAAGATGGATCTATTATTTCTAGTCATTTTGCTTGCTCTCATCCCTTGGATCCTTAGCTAAGATGGATATATGTTGGTTCTTTATATATATTTAGCTAATATGGATCTATATGTTTCTTTAACCAACATATATCCATATTAGTTTAATTTTATTGAAACCTTAATATAATTTTTATGGGAATATTTTTAGTGATCGTGAGGATAGGGGGTTTAGATATATCTCAAATTGTAACATTTTCCCTTTAAGATTCAATTAAAAAATGTTATAAAATATTTTTACTATGAAATAAGTTATGGTTTTTTGGCGTGTGGTATTGATAAGCCATGGTATTGTGACAAAATCTATTTACAAGTTAATATCCATGGGAAGTGAGGGTGAATATCCATGGTTAACAATCTTGTCATATTGTTATAAAATATTTTGACTGTAAAAAAAGTTATGATTTTTTGGCATGTGGCATTGGTAAGCTATGACATTGTAACAAATCTTATTCACAAGCTCATAATATCAATGGCAAAGTGGGGGTGAATAGCCATGGTTAAGAATCTTGTCATATTGTTATAAAATATTTTGATTGTGAAATAAGTTATGTTTTTTGAACATGTGGTATTGATAATCCATGGTATTGTAACAAAGGCTATTTTTTACAAGTTAATAATATCTACTGTAATGTGGAGGTGAATATCCATGATTAAGAATCTTGTCATATTGTTATAGAGTATTTAGGTTGTGAAATAAGTTATGGTTTTTGGGCTTGTGGTATTGATAAGCCATGTATTGTAACAAAGCCTATTCAGAAGTTAAAAACAAAATCAAAATATAACAAATTGAATTTTATTATTTTCATTAATTTAACTTTATATTATTAATTGAGCCAATATTTAAATATTTACACTCATCCCCAATATCAAAATAACTTTTTACTTTTCTTTTTAATTTAGCCTCCAAAACGAAAAAAATAAAAATTTCTTATTAAAAAAATCATTTAAACCAATTACCATTTATATCTTTTAAAATTTCTGTTATTTTTTCATTATAGACCCCAAATAAAATGTTCACAAGTTAAAACATTACATTTTAGCACTGCATTTTACTCTACTTTGTAAACATCTGAGTGGAAATGCAAGAATAAATAAATACAAGACGAAATTCAATGGAGGTGGTATTCTATTATAACGCGCGACCGTGTCGGATCCTTCATTTCTCTGTCGTTTCCACGTGAATGGTTAGCCTTATTCTAATTAGATGGTAGGGAATTTTGTAAGTTTAAGTTATAGTGGTCAAATTTAATAATTGGGAATTTATTATAAAAATATAATTTAAACATTGCTGCAAATTTTTGTAAATTTTTTTAACCAAAATTTCAGACATTATTGACAGTAAACTTGTCCGAAGGGTGAGCAATACGCGTGCACCCCACCGTCCACTCATTTCCCCAGACGTTCCTCCTGACGTCCCGTTTTGCGCTTTTGACGGCCCAGTATATTCTACGCACATTCCCCCCGCTACTGCTATAAAAGACCCCATCCACTTTCAATTTAGTGTCACCTTCCCTTTCACTCATTCCATCCTTGGCCTCTCTGTATCTTACGCAATGGAGAATCCCGAAACCTCTGCAACAGGGGGTTGGTGGGTACACGCCATTCCTTTTTTCACAAAGATTAGAGTGCGTGATTATTTTTCATATTCCAACGCGCATGTTTTTTCATGGGATCTATGGCCTCTCTATATGGCACTGCTCATCTCTGCTGTTTGCGGTCATATGGTCTCTTGGTTCCGCCCTGGAGGCTGTGCATGGGCTGCGAGACAGAAGAAAGGCACCGCAATTCCTGGCCCCAAAGGATGGCCGATAATCGGAAGCCTCATGGACATGAGCGTCGGCCTGGCTCACCGAAAGCTTGAGTATCTGGCTCGTCTCCATGGCGCCAAGAAACTCATGGCGTTTAGCTTGGGCTCAACGCCAGCAGTGATTACATCTGATCCTGACGTGGCCAGAGACTTGCTCGGCTCCCCTCACTTTGCAGACCGACCCCTCAAACAATCCGCGCAGCAATTATTGTTCGGCAGGGCGATGGGTTTTGCTCCTAATGGTGATTATTGGCGACTCCTGCGGAGAATCTCTGCTACTCATCTCTTCTCTCCACGCCGAATTGCGGCTCACGAAGTCGGTCGTCAGGCGGACTCCACGACAATGCTTTCCGACATTCGACACGAATCTGTTATCAACGGTGGTCCCGTCCAGCTTCGACGACACCTTCAGAAAGCTTCCCTTAATAATATAATGGGAAGTGTCTTTGGTCAACGGTCCTTCGATGTTCAGACTCAGAAGATTCTTGGCGAGATGGTCAACGAGGGCTTCGAGCTCCTTGGAGCTTTCAACTGGGCTGATCATCTGCCATGGCTACAAGTGTTCGATCCACTCAGAATTCACAGCCGCTGCGCTCGGCTTGTCCCGCGTGTTACATCGTTTGTCAAAAACATCATACACGAGCACCGACAGAGGGACGACACGGCCGACTCAGACTTTGTGGATGTCCTCCTTTCGCTCCAAGGAGAAGACAAGCTCGACGACGACGACATGATTGCAGTTCTATGGGTATCATAACTAAAAGCCTTACTTTTTAGAAAAATTTACAGCTTTAGTCTTAGAGTTATATGTTTTTTTTTCCCGAGTTTGATTAAAATATATATATATATAGAACGAAGAAGGGTCATGAATTTAAAATTAAATAATAATAATAACAAATTTTCGACATCACTGCAGGAAATGATCTTCCGCGGCACAGACACAACTGCTTTGCTTACCGAATGGATAATGGCAGAGCTGTTGGTGAACCCAGAAGTGCAAGGCAAAGCTCAGGCCGAGCTCGACGCGGTTGTCGGGCGCAACAGAAACGTAAGGGAGGACGACATCGAGAAGCTGCCGTATCTTCAAGCGGTGGTGAAAGAGTCTCTGAGAATGCATCCGCCGGGGCCTCTCTTATCGTGGGCCCGCCTCTGCACGGAGGATTGGCACATGGAAAACGGGATGTGCGTTCCGGCGGGCACGACGGCCATGGTGAACATGTGGTCTATTACCCATGACCCGCAGATCTGGGAACGTCCACATCAGTTCCGTCCGGAGAGATTCCTCCTATCGGAAGGCGGAGAGCATGTGGATGTCCGAGGAAACGACTTACGGCTTGCCCCTTTTGGTGCAGGTCGGCGAGTGTGCCCGGGTAAAGCTCTCGGCCTCAGGACGGTTCACCTGTGGATGGCTAAATTACTTCACCATTTCACATGGCTCCCTTCCCCTAACCACCCGGTGGAACTCACAGAGATCCTTAAACTATCATGCGAGATGGCAAAGCCCCTTACAGCCATGCCCCTGAGTAGGATCCCCATTAGTTCCACTTAACGACTACCCATCTCTCCCTCTGTGTGATTCAGATTCATCTGCTGCTTTTTTAAACTCTCTCACATTATTGCATACATGTAGAGTCATAAAAGTACAATTCCCTACTTATAGCCATAATGGCATAATTACCCTAATTACACCCACCACTTTACATACAAAAGCAACGTCTAGTCATTTTCTTTTCCGTCGTTAAATAATAGACATGCATGCCATACTGTAATCCATTTAGATTTTGTACAGATAATTGTAAATATATTATCTTTCCCTAAGCTTTGTAAAAACTTACTTCAAATGCGTGGATTTCTATACAGTGCTATATTTGATTTGTGTTTTCATGTTTACTTAGATAATATGTAAATATATTATCTTTCCCTAAACTTTGGAAAAATTAAATTTACCTCGAATGCGTGAATTTCTGTTCATTCCTATATTTGATTTTTGTTTTCTGTTTTATTTAGATATAATGTGTGTATGAGCAAAAAAATATTTTCTTTTTAATTTATAACTTTTAAATGGTAAATGTTTTAAACCGAAATTTCGTCCTCGGATTAATTCACCTCTATATTTTCGAACTTATAACTTTTAAATGATAAATGTTTTAGACTGAAATTTCGTCGTCCTATTAATTCGCCTCTATATTTACGAAACTGCATTGTTTCATTTACCTACGAACTGGATTATTTCATTTTCTACTTTGATAAAAACAATATAGAAATATAATTATTAATAATACTCAAAATTTATAGTTGTACGTGGAAACTAGGTATAAGGATAGGTTTTTCCCTCGTACCTGTCAACCTTCCATATTGGTGAACCAATGTCCCTCATCACTCATTTCATTAAATGGACATACTTTGTATAGGTCAGGGTTGTACTTCGCTATGGACCACCTTTTAATGACGGCAAGTTTCCATTTGCCTATTTCTCTTAGTGGAGTACAAACATTGAGGTAAGTAGATGATATAAAATTTCTATGTGATTGGTTTATTTAAATAATAGTTATTAAATTTTATGGAGTAAATTAATTATAAATTAATGATTAGTTTATTATTTTTATAT
>APFE031061271.1:50975-72074 GCA_000404065.3 Pinus taeda | reverse complement strand
TCAAAACAATGACTTATTGATCTTGTTTTTACCTTTACAATTCTCCATCTAACCAAATCTTGTGTTATGAGGTGAAAAGTTTTGTTTAATATTTTCCCTTTCAAAATAATGACTTATTTATCTTGTTTTTACCTTTACAATTCTCCATCTAACCAAATCTTGTGTTATGAGGCGAAAAGTGTGGTGATGTACTCTATCTCACTTCCTCTTTGCACTCTCATCCAAGATGAGTGATTTTATGAATTAATTTCTCTAAAGTGGGAGTTGGAGAGTGAATTTTTGTATCTACTTCACATAAGGCTTCGAATATATTCTAATGTATTATTATGGAGAGTTTCATTTTCCAATATAAGTGTGAGTTGTGAGTATTATTATAGAGAGTTTCATTTGCCAATTAAGTGTGAGTTGCCATCACATGAGTATCATTATTATAATAAGTTATCATATTGTTCTATATATAAAAATATCTTGCACTAATAAAGATTAATAAATTTGCCTTTAGAAAAATTTGTCTTCCTTATCTTAATGTTTCTACATTTTTATTGGAACCAACGATACGACCTCCCTTTCCTTCCTTACCCTTTTTTCCTTTCTACTTTATAATAATATATTTTAGTATAATTATAAAACAACTAAATTAGTTTTACATGGATTTTGATATACTTTATTACTATTTAATTGCATTTTAATTAACATTATAATCAATTTTTTGTTGTTGTATATATTCATTTATTTATATCTTTAACATATTTTTGGACAATCACATTAATGAAGTGGTTGATAAAAGTAGATTAGTGTGAATCTCTACATTTTAGAATTAATGATGTCTATTAGGATATCACAAGTGGAAGGTAATACCACGTTATTAATGTGGTTGTGTTAGTTAACAATTTATTAACTTTAAATATAAATATAATCGACCAAAATTATATGATTTCCATATTATGCCATTAATATTAAATATAATTAATTAAGATGATCAATATTTATCTACAAAATAATTATGGTAATATAATTATAAAACAAAAAATTCAATTAGATAAGTATTAATATCTTACATTAAATATTGTATTTTTCATTTTACTGATACCCAAATAATCTTTTACATATATCTATATATAATAAAAATTTAATAATACAAAACACATAGTTTATATAGTACATTAAGGCTCAACCTTTTTATTCTTAGTACCTATCTTGGTTTAAGAATTTTTCCGGACAAAATCATCAAAATTAAACGATCATAATTTTGTTTCATAAAACTTTATAACAAACCATCAAAATTAAAATTAAAGAATCATAACTATGAAAAGCAAATTAAACAATAATAACTTTGAAAACCACCTCTTATGATTGACCATGGATTTAAAAATTAAAAGTAGCTTGAATGTAATCTTGCGTGGAGTTTCTTGCTTTCAAGGACACATGATTAAGGAGTACGTTTATTTTTCGAGTATAGTAACCAAAAATGTAAGATATAAGATAGTTGTGGTAATAAATATGTTTGTTAAGAGAATTTAGAATCTATTAACATTATATTATTTATTAATGTTCATATTTAGAATATAATCAATTATATAATGTAATGTTTTTGGGAAAATGTAAATATTTGGTTTTACTGTGGTAAAAGGCAAGTTGAATATGATGTTATTATGTGTTTGAAATTTAATAATATTTTTTTTATTAAAAGATAAGAAATGTTTTTCTTTTAAGAGTTGGAAACTTCTCAAGGAGGAAGTTGGGAAAAAGACAATTGTTGTGATTGCAACCCTAACTACCTCCCGTAATTGGAAGGGCTTCCAAAGAAAAGGAAGAGAGGCGAGGGAAAATCTGTGCTGTAAGGACCGACCAAAGAAAAGAGAAAAATGGATAAGTCTAGTGATGACCAGATAGCCAAGAACTAGGTGCAAGCATCTTGCTGAGGACAATAGTCCTGCAAGAGAGCTAGGGGGGAGATTCTAGTCCCGAAAGATGAATCTCATGGTCAGGTGGTCGAGAAACAACAAAGAACCCAGGTGAACCTCTAAGGAGTCCTATACCACTTGGAAATACCAGGTAAGTAAATAAAATTACCCGGATAAATCTGTTAGATAATCTTTATGTGTTCTGTTCAGAAATGAGAAGTGGAGTTGATGAAAGTGAGTTATTTTTCTTTTCTGTTAATGCAAGGAAAAATAACTAGGGGATAAATGCTGTGCAAAAGTAATCTTGAGTTTCGAAATTAGGAACAAAAGTTAAAGTCTGCTGTAATAGTCAAATAAATAATTTGAAAGATTTTGAATACAACAATAGAATGAAAGTTGAACTCTCATTAACACAGATTAGACAAACATGAAAGAAAACAACACATTTGAGAATTAAGAAATGACAGAGTGTAGACAGTTAATGCATCAAAGACAGTACAGGAACAAATAGCACCTTTAACCTTTTAGAAATTCTTGTCTAAACAGAAAAGAAAGCTGTAATGTTTCTATGAGAAACTTGAAAGCGAAATATGAGTTCGGGTCGGGTACTCAAACGCTAGAATCATAACAGATTTCTTTCCTACATATTAATCAAGTTAAGCCAAGCAACAAATTGAGATAAATTAAATTCTTAGATCACACAACCTCAGCGGATGTGCACAGGCGAGGAAGCCTCGAGCCTCTCTAAGGGATCTTATGCTACATTAGTACAACAAGAAACCTTGAGAGGGTTTTGGCGGCTAGTGAGATTTTTCAACCAATAAGTGAATAAAGAGGTGATTCGTCATAGCACTCGATGTAAACCAAAAGAATTTCAACATAAAAGAAACACCTAGGTGAATATATGAATAAACGACCTTCTAAACAGAATTTCGTTGGCACACAAATACTCTGAACCTACTACTTCAAATATAAAAACATGTGTAAATAGAACTCTGTACATCAAGATAAGAATAACAACGAAACCATAATACAAGAGTAGTGTCTCAGTGCTGAAAGCGTAAACAAAAATTAGACTATATATCATTGGGGAAATTTATACAAACCCAGAAATTTTGTCCAAATTCATGCCAGAAATCCTTATGGACTCGGCTTAAGTTTGAGCATAATTTAATTAGACTAACACTTACAGTCCTGAAACAAGGTCTCATCTAAACTGGTAAAGACGAGAAATTAACCAACAAACTAGAATAAACTACAGGGGATCGACCCTAGATAATTTAAAACAATTTACAAATGAACCCAAAGAAGTTTGTTCACATAATTACAACTGAACTAGCCAAAAGGTGACTTAAGCCTGAAAATGCGTCAATGTGGCCAAGACTCAGGCCAGGATAACTCGCGACCTTAAATGCAAGCCGACATTCCTTGGCTGCGCCCATTCCTCTTTCATTCAGGAAACAAACAAGAAAGGAGACTATTACAGTCATGAACTAAGTGTTGCAAATAAAAGGAAAAGAGACGGAAGTAAAAGAAAACATGATGAACACTTACAAGATCGCATAAATTACTAGAAAATTAGGTAGACTAGCCTCTGTACTCGAACCCTAGGTAGTAAGGACAACATTAAAGATAGATTTGGTGCGACAGAAGGTGGAGTGGAGCTGGGACGAGTGCTAAGACACAATGGATATAATGAACCATACCACTAGAGTAAATGAATGAGAAACCCTCAGATCAATGCTCAACCCTTGGATCAGCCATTCGATACATTTGTCGTTGATGGTTGGAGGAGCCCGAGGTGCACGATAGCTAATGGTACACCTGCCCATGCCACACCACCATGAGAGAGAGGGAAATAAATATTAAGCCAGGTGGGAGGTGCAGGTGAATTCGACAGATAGTGAGGTGCTAAGTCTTCTTAAATACGAATGACAGTCATACTACCGAAATTTTTTCCCGATTGCTCGAACCATGTATCCATGTGACAAAGTATTTTATTTTTTATTTTTTTTATATGTGATAGTAGATAGGTATATGACAATTGGTATCAGAGCCAAGTTTCAAAAACTGTGGCCTCTGGGAAATAAACAGATAAAGTGTATTCATTTTATTTTTATTTTCATTTCTATTTTGTATTTAAAGAATACAATTAATGCGTTAACCCTTCTTCTGTTTCTTTTCTTATGCTAGGAATAGGAAAACAGAAGACAACCAATATGAGAAGAGAAAACAGTGTTTCACATAGGTTTGTGGTGGGTCACAGACCTGCACAAGCCCTGGAAATAACTCAGAACTATGGGTACAACTTGGAGAGGAGACTCGCAATACGAACCTTGCAATATTAGAGATAGTATAGGAGTTGAAAAATGAAATTTCCCGATTGCGAGAGGATAACGCGAGGCTAACCATGGAATAGGAAAAGATTATAAAGGGCCTATCTGACAAGTAGAATCAACAATCGTTGAATCCCAGCGCTGAGCAGCAAAGGGTGTCGGAGAAGAAAACTCACCACACAGAACCAAAAGAGTCAGAAGGAAGAGAGGAAGAACAAGAAGAAATTTGATAATGCTTCCGAGCAACAAACATCAAAAAGTCAATGGATAGAATTGCAAGGGGAGTTTCGTAAGACAAAACTGCCACACTTTGATGGAGAATTGGAGGAAGCAGTCGAGGATTGGTTGATTAATATGAACCAATAGTTCCAGCTATATGAATACAATCACAACCTCAAGGCATGGTTGGCCATTTTCCAATTACAGGGGAAATCCACCCTGTGGTGGGAAGAAGTTAAGATTGTAAGAGGAGTAAGTGAACAAAATATAACTTGGGAAAAATTTCAAAAATACTTTAAGGAAAGATACCTCACCGAACATTTTTATGACGAAAAAGCAATAGAATTCCATGACTTGCGACTGGGACAACAAACAATGGATGAGTTTATCACTCGTTTTAATTCATTTCTCCGTTATGTACCTTATATTCGAGAGGAAAAGCCTAAAGTATAGAGGTTCATTAGTAGTTTACGTTTGACCATGAGCAAAAAAATTGAGTTTGATAACCCAGAGATGATGGATGAGGTAATACGTAAAGCCAGGATTTGTTACCAGCAAAGTAAACATAAGGGATAAATCTTGGGTAAAAGGTGGGTTGATAAGAGAAGCAACAAGTTGGCTGGAAATACTAAAGGAAATCGAGGTGGCGGTAACAAAGGATTTGCCAAGGGGCAAAACAATAGAAATATACAGAAGAATCCGCTCAGATTAAAGCCACACATTAAGTCCATAATCAATGAACAACCTGGAAAGATAGACAATGAAGGGACAACAAGGCCTCCAGTGCAATGTTGGGGCCATGGTGGGCCTCATTACGTTAAAAACTATTCCCAACGAAAGGGAATCGAACAGGTGTCCTAGATCTATGAAGCATCTATAGTTGGCGATGTAGGATGTAGTTTACCAAGGATTAATGCTACCCTGGAAGATCGTTAGGCAGAGTACCAACCGATCATGGTGGAGTTTGAAGGTAAGATCTTAGACCTTGCTGTAACTATTTTAATTGATCCTAGAGCTACGTTAAGTTATATTAGTCCTAAGGTTGTGGAGCAATGTAAGTTGCAAATTGTCAAATTTAAAGACCCTTGGCTGGTACAGCTGACAACAGGGGCAAGGAGACATGTGCTAGCTAAGGTCAATAATTGCCCTTTAAAGATAGCGAGACAACCAGTGATGGCAGATTTAAATGTGCTTCCCCTTGGTTCATATGATGTATTGATTGGTATGGACTGGTTAGAAAAACATTGGTCCATTATAAACTGTAAAACAAATACTATCTGTTACAAAGATGAGCTTGGAGCAAAGCAAGAGATGCAATGAGTTAAGCGGCTAGTGCAGATTTGGCCAATAACCACCTCTCAGTTGGCAAAATGCATTAGGAAATGATGTTAGATTTATGTCATCCAAGTGGGTTATGCCAACTCGAAAAATAAAACAGCCACATTGGAAAACATTCCTGTGATACAAGATTTTGTTGATGTGTTTCCGGAAGAGATTCCTGGACTTCCACCCAAGAGAGACATAGATTTTACCATCAAATTGGTGCCAGGGGCAGCCCCGGTATCCTGAGCACCCTATAGAATGAACACACCAGAATTAACAAAGTTAAAGATGCAATTACAACAGTTGTTAGAAAAAAACTACATTTGCCCCAATGTGTCACCCTGGGGAGCCCCAATGTTGTTCGATAAGAAGAAAGATAGGTATCCTATGCATGTGTATGGATTATCGTCAATTTAATAAATTGGCAGTTAAAAATAAGTTCCTCTACCCCATATTGATGAACTTTTTGATCAAGTAAAAGGGGCAACAATATTCTCAAAGATTGATTTGTGATCAGGGTATCACCAAATCGGGATTAAAGAAGAAGACATAGCTAAAATTGCTTTTAGAACATGATATGGTCATTATGAGTTTGTGGTGTTAGCCTTTGGGTTAACCAACGCCCCCGCAACCTTTATGTGTTTAATGAACAACATATTTCACAGTATTTGGACAAGTTTGTGCTAATTGTTTTTGATGATATACTGATATATTCCCAAACTATGGAGGAGCATAAGGAGCACCTCAGATTGGTATTGTAAACCCTCTGAGAACACCAATTATACACCAAGTTCAACAAGTGTGATTTTGTTTAAGGAACAAATACAATATTTGGGACATATAATCACTAAAGAAGGGATCGTGGTGGATCTCGAAAAGATAAGGACCATAATGGAATGGCCAGTACTAAAGGATGTGGTAGACATCAGATCCTTCATAGGACTAGCAGGTTATTACAGACAGTTTGTAGAAGGATTTTTGAGAGTAAATTATCCTATCACTTCCTTACAGAAAAAGGGAAGAACCTTTAGATGGACCCCAGAATGCCAAAATATTTTTGAGAAACTTAAGCATTTGCTCACCGCCGCACCCATTCTAAGCATAGCCAATCCTAGTAAAGATTATGTGGTGTGCACGGATGCAAGTAAGGAAGGTGTAGGAGGCATGTTAATGCAATAAGGGAAGGTAATTGCTTATGATTCAAGAAAATTAAAAGAGCATGAGCAGTAATATTCCGTTTATGACCTGGAGTTGGCAACCATCATTCATGCTTTAAAAATGTGGGGACATTATCTTATGGGAATAAAATTTTTATTATTGGAAGACCACCACAGTCTGATCAATTACTTTAGCCAACCCACCTTAAATGCTAGGCAAGCACGGTGGGTGGATTTATTAAGTGGTTTTGATTTTGAGATCAAGCATTTTAAAGGGAAAGAGAACTGGGTGGAAGATGCTTTAAGTCGAAAATTACAATGTCTATGAGAGATTTCTTGCAGCGAAGGGAAAAGAACCTTCGAAGAAATGATTAAAAAGGAAACATAACAAGATACCGCATATCAACAAATAAAAAAAAAAGTTCAACACTCAACCAACAAGGAAAATCAGCAAGCTTATGCTATGGATGCTGCTGGAATGCTGTATTATAAGAAAAGGCTATATGTGCCCAATCAAAACAACATTAAAAACTTGATTTTGGATGAATTTCATAAAAGTCACTATGTTGGACGCCAGGGATATCAGAAAATTATCACTGCACTCCGGAAAGAATATTATTGGTTGGGTATAAATAAATATGTGGTTGAATATTTGGCATGTTGTCTGGAGTGCCAACAAATTAAAGCAAAACACCAACACCCTGTGGGGTTATTACAACCATTACCCATTCCAGAATGGAAGTGGGAAACCATCTCTATGGACTTCATAACGGGTTTTCCCAAGTCAAAGAAAAATAATGACTCCATCATGGTGGTGGTGGACAAGCTAAGTAAATCAACACATTTTATACCTGTGCAATCTACTTACAGAGCTGTTCAGATCATCCATATTTTTATGCAGAATATATTTAGGCTGCATGGGTTACCAAAAACAATAATTTCAGACCGTGATGTAAAATTTACATCGGTCTTTTGGAAAACAATGTTTGGATTATTGGGAACTCAGCTAAATTTTAGTACAACAACGGGCGAACCAGGTGGTCGAAGACATGTTAAGAGCATATGTAATGCAACAACCAACCAAGTGGGAATATTATCTACACTTGGTCGAGTTCGCGTGCAATAATGGCTATCATACATCATTGCAAATGAGCCCATTTGAAGTATTGTACAGGCGGAAGTGTCGTACGCCCTTAAGTTGGGGTGGATTGGATGAAAAATTGATGTTAGGTCCTGAAATACTTAAGGAAATGGAGGAAATGGTTAAGAAGGTATGCTCCAATCTAAAGGTAGCTCAGGATAGGAAAAAGAACTTTGCTGACTGGAAAAGGAATTTTAAGGAATATCAAGTCGGTGATCATGTGTATGTGAGAATTTGAGAAAAAAAGAGAACATTACGATGGAACGGGTGCGCTAATTTGGCACCCTGATTTTGTGGACCTTTTCAGGTCTTAGCAAGAATTGGGCCAGTAGCATACTAGCTTGCTCTATCGAGTCATATACAGGTCCACATTGTCTTCCATGTTTCCGTGTTAAAAAAATATGCTTATGATCCTAAGCATGTAATCAGCTCGAAAGATATATAGGTAAGAAATGTCCTCGGTAGATCAATCTAAATGAGTTTAAAAAAAAAAAATGATTTAAGATATTGCATGTTTCAGGTCGAGCCGGAAGGACAAATCTTGGTCGAGCCGTTGAACGTCCTCGACCAGAGAGAAGTAATGCTGCAGAAATGAGCTATTACCTAAGCTAAAGTGTAGTGGCATCACTTTGGACTAGATGACGCTACCTAGGAAGATGAAGAGCTCATGAGAAAAGCTTATCTAGTGTTGTTCATGGCCAAAAGACATCGGGACAATGTCCAATTTCAGGAGGGGGAGATGTAATGCCCCAGGAAAAATGTAAATATTTGGTTTTACTATGGTAAAAGACAAACTGAACATGATATTATTATCTGTTTGAAATTTAATAATATTTTTTTTATTAAAAGATAAGAAAAGTTTTTCTTTTAATAGCTAGTAACTTCTCAAGGAGGAAGTTTGGAAAAAGACAGTTGTTGTGATTGCAACCCTAACTACCTCTCCTAAATGGAAGGGCTTCTAGAGAAAAGGAAGAGAGGGGAGGGAAAATCTGTGTTGTAAGGACAAGCATAAGAAAAGAGAAAAATGGCTAAGTCTGGTGATGACCAGATAGACAAGCACTAGGTGCAAGCATCTTGCTGAGGACAGTGGTCCTGCAAGAGAGCTAAGGGAGATTCTGGTCTCGAAAATCTCATGGTAGGGTGGTCGAGAAACAACAGAGAACCTAGGTGAACCTCTAAGGAGTCCTTTACCACTTGGAAAGACCAGGTAAGTAAAGAAAATCACCCGATTAAATCTGTTAGATAACATTTATGTGTTCTGTTCGGAAATGAGAAGTAGAGCTATGGTTTATCCCTGTAGTTAGCAGAGGACTGTATAATGAAAGTTAGTTCTTTTTCTTTTGTGTTAATGCAAGGAAAAATAACTAGGGGATAAATGTTGTGCAAAAGTAATCTTGAATTTCGAAATTAGTAGGAGAAGTTAAAGTCTGTTGTAATAGTCAAATAAATAATTCGAAAGATTTTGAGTACAACAATAGAATGAAAGTCGAACTCTTATTAATACAGATTAGACAAATAGAAAAGAAAATAACACATTTGAGAATTAAGAAACGACAAAATGTAGACAACTAATGCATTGAAGATGAAACAGGTGCAAATAACACCTGTAACCTTTTAGAAATTCTTGTCTAAACAAAAAAGAAAGTTGTAATGTTTCTACGGGAAACTTGAAAGCGAAATGCATTTTCGGGTCGGGTACTCGAACCCTAGAATCATAACAGATTTCTTTCCTACATATTAATCAAGTTAAGCCAAGCAACAAATTGAGATAAATTAAATTCTTAGATCACGCAACCTCAACGGATGTGCACAAGTGAGGAAGCCCCGAGCCTCTCTAGGGGATATTCTACTACATTAGTACAAGAAGAAACCCTGAGAGGGTTTTGGTGGCCAGTGAGAATTTTCAACCAACAAGTGGACAGAGCGGTGACTTGTCACAACACTCAATGTAAACCAAAAGTATTTCAACATAAAAGAAACACCTAGGTGAATATATGAATAAACAACCTTCTAAACAAAATTTCGTTGGCACACAAATACTCTAAACCTACTGCTTCAAATATAAAAACATGCATAAATAGAATTCTGTACATCAAGATAACAATAAGAGCGAAACCATAACACAAGAGTAGTGTCTTAGTGCTGAAAGTGTAAACAATAATTAGACTGTATATCATTGGGGAAATTTATACAAACCTAGAAATTTAGTCCAAATTCATCCCAGAAATTCTTATGGACTTGGCTTAAGTCCAAGCATAATTTAATTAGACCAACACTTACAGTCTTGACACATGGTCTCATCTAAACTGGTAAAGATGAGAACTTAACCGACAAACCTGAATAACCTACAGGGTCTCGACCCCAAATAATTTATAGCAGTTTACAAATGGGCACAAAGAAGTTTGTTCACATAATTACAATTGAACTAGCCAAAAGGCGACATAAGCTTGAAAATGTGTCAATGTGGCCAAGCCTCAGGCTAGGATAACCTGTGGCCTCAAAACCCATTTAACACTGAAGAAGGGTCACAAAGAAATTCTGTTCCAGGCACATTACGAACTACGATCGTAACTGGAAACATTAAAAAAAAGTCTATAAACCCTTGAGACAACAGATCTGTATACATTGAACTCTCCATTGACAATTCGAACCAGAACCATTGATGCTTACCCGATGGTCCACGCTAGAGGTAGGCAGTCTGAGAAGCTTCAACCATCCCATAATGCAAGCCTGCATTCCTTGGTTGTGCCCATTCCTCTTTCATTCAGGAAACAAACAAAAAAGGAGATTGTTACAGTCATGAACTAAGTGTTGTAAATAAAAAGAAAAGAGACTGAAGAAAAAGAAAACACGATGAACACTTACAAGATCACATAAATTACTTGAAAATTAGGTAGACCAACCTCTGTACTTGAACCCTAGGTAGTAAGCACAGCATTACAGACAGGTTCAGTGTAGTGGAAGGCAGAGCGAAGCTGGGACGAGCACCAAGACACAATGGACAGAATGAACCATACCACCAGAGTAAACGAATGTGAAACCGTGAGATCAACGCTCAGCCCTTGGATCAACGATCTGATACCTTTATCGTTGATGGCTGGAGGAGCCCAAGGTGCATGATAACCGATGGTATGCCTACCCATGCCACGCCAACATGATAGAGCGGGAAATAAATATTAAGCCAAGTGTGAGGTGCAGGTGAATTCGGCAGCTAGTGAGATGCTAAGTCAGTGCGACGGTGGTACTACGAATCTTAAATACGAATGACAATCATACTACCGAAAAATTTTGCCGATTGCTGGAACTATGTATCCATGTAACATTGTAAAACAAAGGTGGTATTATTTATTAAAATACGCAATGATATGACTTGCCTTAGGTTAAAAAAATAATTTATTTTTGTTATCACATGTGATCGTAGATAGTTATATGACATATAAACATGTATGGAGTTAATTGTCATTTAAAAAAAAATAATTTAAAGTGATAACAATTTATAGTATTTATATAAAATTTGGTGTTTTTCATGCATTGTTATTAATGGCATGAACATCAATATATAAAAATTATTATAAGAAAGCCATTAATTTTAAAAATTAGTAAGTTATAAAAATAAAGATTATATAAATTTATTTGTGTTGGTTTAAATATATACTTAAGTATTTAGAGTTTAATAATAGTGAATAAATTTACTCAAGTGAATACAGACTGGTTATTAAATTTTTTAAGTATATACAAAAAGTGAAAAACCTGTAATAAATATCTAATTCATTAATATAATTTTCAGGAATTATGTTAAATATAAATATAAAAATAACACTTAAATATATAAATTTAATCATTTTAAGACTTAGTTATATACCTTTCAATAAATAATAGTTTAAACATCATTACTATATTTTAAAATAATTATAAACATCTTTAGTTAATAAAAACCATTTTATAAAGTATAGTCCTATTCTCTTGCACATTAATTACTATTTCTGATTTATGAGCCATTTCACCTATAGGTAAGGAAAAGGAATCTAGAGAAAATACATGACTACTCTCTAAGACTTGAATTTCCTAACCACCCTCTAAGAAAGGACCCTTCAAGATATAAATTAATTATAATTATTGGATGTTTTAAAAAGATTTGGAAAGGACCAGAGCCTTCGACATTGGAAAGAGTGGTCATTCATCTCTATTAATTAATAGTAGTAAAGTAGATAAAAGAAGGAAGGACCAGCAACATTTATAAAGATTTTCAATTTTGTAAAAAGAAAATTAAGAAAATTGCAATAGATTATAGGTAGATTTTTCCCTTCATTCATAATCATTAAAATAAATTTAATATAATTTTATAATGGCTTTTTGAGTAAGGCATTTTTGTTTCCTCTATTTTCGCTACAGAGATTGCAGCAAAGCAATCGATTCTTACAATGTACATATACATAATTATTTTTTATGAATTTCTTTTTAAGATTATTAATTTATATTTAAAAGTTTTTAATATTTTATCTATTAAGGGAATAATTATATCTAGATTGGTTTATATTAGTTAAATTTTTTCACATTTTTATAATAAATTACAGTGTAAAGTTTTTTAATCGGAAGAATATATGTATTCATTTTTTTGTTGGATTTTAGTTTGTATATATATATATATACTATATTATATATATTATATATATCTATATATATATATATATATTCTATCTCAGGTTTGTTTATTTGTTTCTTCTAGTTTTATAAAGTTAAGTGAGATTAATTTCGATGTTGAATGGAATAATTTTATGTTTATTTGTGAGATGTATAAGTTACCAAGTATTTGTAAATTTAGTTAAAACTAGATTACTTATAAGATCGTTTTTAACTAAATCTCACACAAACTCACGGATCTATATTTCATAGATATATTAGGTTAAAGTTAATGGAATATACTCAATATTTTCTAAATATGCATGTATGAGTATATTAACAATACTCATATATGCATATTTAAAAAAGAATGAGTTTATCAAGAATCATGGTGATTAGGGAAAAAAAGGTGTTGAAGGACGTTTCTATTGCCCTCTTTCTGTAAATACAAAAGAATTGATGGAACATCTACTCAATACTATACTTGTTCGTTTACTGAAGGAGTGTGGGATTGAAATATCTGTATTTTTAGTATTGGTAAATGGCAACGTGATGATTTAGTCAGTTATTTGTCGTGCTTGGTGCCTAGCCCTCTGGATTTCTTCTATGGAATGCGTGGAAGGAAAGAAATGATCACATTTTCCAGGGTCAAAAGAAGGTAATTTCGGTGATCAATGATTTGCTGATTCACAATATTTATGAAACTATTTTGGTTGCTTCTTGGTTTATGGAAGATTGGAAGATGGATGATCATGAGGCTTTGATACTCACTAGGTTGAATTTACATCAACATATGACTACATTTATAGCTAAACAAGATCAGATGGTGGTGCCTTCATCTAACTCCTCTTATGCCCCTCCTCCTACATGTTTTATTAAATTAAACTTCGATGGAGCTTCTAAGGGAAACCCGAGAATTTTTGGGTTCGATTTTCTTTTCCAATAGTGAAATAATACTTTACTACGTCTCTTTGCTCAGAGTTGTGGCTTTAATAACAATAATTTGGCAAATTTTTTGGTTGTAGAGGAGAGTCTTTTGATAGACATTCATGAGAGTTATCTTCATGTCGCTTTCTAATTTTTTGAGTTTGGATTTCTTAAATGAGCTCGATCTATTTTTGTCTTCATACTAAAACTCGTTTGATCTCATTTGGTTGTTTGGTTTGCAAATACTGCCTAATTGAATATTGAATATTTTTCACTCCCTTGGCCTTATAAAACCTATAAAATGTACATTATTTTTATTATTTAGTTGTAAATATTATTCAGTCTTAAAATTTAATAGTGACTATATTATTTTATTTTACAGATAGTTGCTTTGGCTTATATTCTAAAGGAAATATAGTATTTTGATAAAGTGGTTGTGACATATCTCAACCTTGGAACTTATCGATATCAGAAGATTCCTTTCAAAATCCCTGATATCATAAGTCCTGGGCCTATTTAATAGTGGTTGTAAGTTATTAGATGGAGGACCCACTTGCACATCATTACTCCAACATATCAAAGGTAATGCATATTAGATATTTCCTTTAAGAGACACATGTTAAAAAATCTAATACAACACTTCCTCCAATCTTCGATATCCAAATGCACCTCCCGGTCAGACCTCTAATATTCATATCTCGTCAATATTCTGATATGGCACTCTGTCGATTTTTAAATAGCTAATCCTTCCTACCTCTGATAATCATCTCCCTTCAACTTCCAATTTTCGATAATTATCTCCCTCTGACTTCAGACTTTTGATAATCCACCCACCTTTGATATCTAGACCCGATATGCTATTTAACAAGAGTTCAATAACATATCGTGTCCGCTCCATATTGCATCCTCCCAATATCAATGTTTTTTCGTTTCTGCCCATTGTTAAAGGTTATGATATATATTTCTTCGATTGCACTAATCTCTTGTCACTTGTCACTTCTAGGGAGTGATGTCATATTAATTGAAAAAGTCGCTTGATTTTTCTATCGGTTTTGGGCATAATTAGAGTTTGTTTACAAAGTTTGTTTTACGCTATGGCTAATTATGTTTTTTGTTATAATAGAGATTTCCAATGAAGGCTAGTATTGAAACAGATTCAGTCTATCACCAACGAAATTCCTCCTCATGGTAAAGGGATATTGTAATAAAAGAAAGTTGTTGAATCAGTTGTTTCTCTCATGTAATTTCACCTATCAGTTCGAAATAAGTAGGAGACAAGCAAGATTATCCTTATCTATGCAAACCAAACTGGGAAATCCGTTCCACTATGCTCATCTACATTTTGGTCGGAATTCCAATTAAATCCATCTATGCTATAGTTAACTCTATTGTTGAGAGATTTGGCAAAATTGTTATTATTTCTAAATCATGTATAAATACCCATCTCTGGGTCGAGTCGTGCAGGAAGGAAATGCATGAGATAGAGTATAGAGTAGAAAAGAGAGGCATTATTAGAATAGGAATTTCTTTCACAGATATGTGATTTATGTGATTGAGGTTTGGTCTCTTTCAATTCTGAGCTCTATAAAGAGGAGCAAGGTTTGCACTATTGTAATTATTGTTTCTATCAGCAGAGTTTGTGACTTGTAGGAGGTTTATTGAGAATCAGATCTTGTATTGAACAAGAGAGGAGGTTTGATTAGTTTGTATAAAGATACTATTATTTTTAATAACATATTGCATTCCTTTTTGGTAGAATAATTATGTCTATAGAATCTATATGGTGCACTACTTTCAATTTTAATTCTTATATTGTAAAATAGCTATCTGATCTTCAATACAAAGATATGTTATCATTTATCTCTTACCATTACTTATTAAGATCATATTTCTAAGTAACTATTACTCAGAAATATGTTATCTTATCCTGATTTCATAAACAATAATGTTATGTGAACTAATTCCTAATGCTATTGGTTCATTATTTTTTGTTTTCAATAATATTATGTGAACTAATTCCAAATGTTAGTGATTCAGAAGTTATGATTAATTGATCTCTTAAACATAACATGATAAGTAATTACAATGTGCGTTAAATGAACTATTTCTTTAACTAGGTTTTCATCATAAGATTTTCATGCTAAAATCCCAATTATTATTAGTCTTGCTCTTGGTTGCATGGAGGAATAAGTGTTCATCCAATTGATATAGTCTTAGGGAATATAGAGTCACATTTTCATTTAGTTTAAAGATTGCATTTCTAGAAGTCCTCTTCTACAAGAAGAAAAGCATTAGAAGTGGTTTGGTTGAGCCCCAAATCAAGTTAAGGGATTACCTTCTTGCCAAGCTAGCAGCAAGAGAGTGATCTTGATTGCTCTTTCTATTTTGGTAAGATAATAGAAATATTATAAGCCAACATAGATATATATAGAAAGAGTAACTGGACCCAATAGAACTAGTTGGAACCACCATTCAATGAATATAGATCAAAGTTACAGATCTTGACTAGGTGGTATCCCTAAAATGTTGATTAGGCCATTTTTTCAGATCAATATTTTTGGCACTAGAAGGGGTTCCTGAGCTAGTTGATCTATGTGAAGTCTTGTTTTAACTTTTTTAACTAGTCATGGCTTCTACATGCATTCCTAGTTTGGGTCATGCGTTTAGCTCACGCAAGCCTACCAAAGGTATGTCAAAGAAACAAAATGAATCCATATATGAATTTCAATATGACGATGAGAGCGACATTATTTCTACTTTAGATCATGTTCACCAATTTATACACAAATGAAATGTTTTAAAATCACTAAAGACAATGAAATTTGTAGGTTGTTTACTCTCACACTTCAAGGAAGAATTTGGGAATCGTACAATATGTTACTAGCCAAGTGCATTCACTCTTGGGATCACTTCATGAAAGTATTATTTTACACTAATCACAATTATAGTTATGAAAAATTGTGCTCAGAATTTGATAACTTGACAATCTTTGACGATAAAACTATTAGTGAATTTTCCGATAAATTTATGCTATTATGCTACAGATTGCGTCATGACAATTTACTTCCTAAGAAAGTTTTAACCAAGAAATTTACCTTTGTTGTTCAAGAACATAACATAAGAACTTATAGTGAACTTAAGGAGAAATCACCATAAGTAAATCTTGATTCTAAAATTGATCCTATTGAACCTTTAAATGAAAGTTCTAATCTTCCTTAACGATCAACATCAGGAAATAATCTTACCTCTGAAAGTGATTCTATGGTACCTCCTCATGTTTGTGATGAACCATGTTTAATAAAATCAAATTATACAGAATATTAGGATTTAACGAGTAGTCAAAATGATAATTATTCTTCTGAAAATGATCTAGATACTATTTCGTCAAGAGATAACACATTATTAAAATCGAAACCGTTTAACGAATTATCAAGTGAAATTCAAATTGATGATTTGATTTTTGGGTATCATAATTATTGTATGTGTTAACCTGTTGGAATATTTACTAGTTCAAATCTTAAGAATGAATTATATCATGAAATGCAAGGAGTATCTTTAAATTATCAATCACTTATTGATATTAGTTTAGAAACCTTTACACATCCTTTTCACAACATTAAATATTCTCAGAAATCATTGGAACACGATGTGATCTTTAACATGATCTTAGTCTTATGATTTCTACAAGAGATGTCCAAAATGATTAAACTTTGTTTTGAGGGATTTTATAGACTCGAAACCTCAACATTTTGATTTTATGTAGCCTTGATCCTTTTCCTTTTATGATTTCATTAATGATAAACCATAGATAACTGGTTCTTCCAAGTGTTTCGTCATTGTTGTGGTAAAAACACAACCCCCCCCAACATGTTTCACTTAATTATCATTATGGGGACTTTTTCACTGAATCTTGGTCATGTCGCCTTATGATTTTCTGAGTTTGCATTGCTTCAATGAGCTTGATCTATTTTTTTCTTCCTATCAAAACTCGTTTGATCTCATTTGGTTTTTTTGCTTTGCAAATACCGCCTGATTGAAGATTGGATATTTTTCACTGCCTTGGCCTTATAAAACCTATAAAATGTACGTTACTTTTATTATTTATTTGTAAATTTTATTTTTTGTTTTAAATTTTAATTAATAATTAATTAATAGCCATTCAGATCAAGATCTTCATTAATAGTTGCTATATTATTTTATTTTACAAATAGTGGCTTTGTCTTATATTATAAATCGGATGTGGCCTTTTGATAAAGTTGTTGTAACATATCAGAACCTCGGAAGTTATCGATATTGGAAGATTCCCTTCAAAATCCCTGATATCATAAGTCTTAGGCCCATTTAATAGTGGTTGTAACTTATTGGAGGGAGGACCCACTTCCACATCATTACTTCCGCATATCAGAGGTAATGCATATTGGAAATTTCATTTTCAAGACACATTTTAAAAACTCTGATACAACACTTCCTCCAACCTCCGATATCCCAACGTGTCTCCTGCTCTGACCTCCGATATTCATATCTTGTTGATATTCTGATATGACACTCTATCGATTTTCTGATAACCAATGCTTCCAACCTCCGCTAATCATCTCCCTCCAACTTTCGACTTCTAATAATCCACTCG
This sequence comes from Pinus taeda, assembly GCA_000404065.3. NCBI lineage: Eukaryota > Viridiplantae > Streptophyta > Pinopsida > Pinales > Pinaceae > Pinus > Pinus taeda. The sequence continues at coordinate 53,820 of APFE031061271.1, read as the reverse complement.
CCTCCCATATCTGAACCCGATACACAATTTAATAGGAGTTTAATAGAATATCATGTTCGCTCCATATCGCAGCCTCCCAATATCGACATTTTTCATTTGTTCCCATTGCTAAAAGTTCTGATATTCATTTATTCAAGACTACTCAGATCTTGCCACCTGTCACTTCTAGGGGGCATTGCCATATTAATTGAAAGAGAAGCTTGATTTTTCTATTGGTTTTGGGCATAGTAAAAGTTTTTTTACAAAGTTTGTTTTACACCATGGCTAATTTTGTTTTCTGTTATAACAGAGACTTCTCATTAAGGCTAATATTGAAACAGATCCAGTATATCACCAATGAAATTCCTCATGATGGTAAAGGGATGTGTTAATAAAATAAATTCATTGAACCAATTGTCCTTGGCATGTATTTTCGCCAATGAGTTTGAAATAAGCAGGAGACAAGTAGGATCATCCTTAACTATACAAACTAAACTGGGAAATCGTTCCACTCTGCTCATCTACATTTTTCCCATAATTCCAATTAAAGCCATCTATGTTATAATTAATTATGTTATTGAGAGATTTGGGGAAATTGTTATTATTTCTAAATAATGTATAAATCCTCATCTTTGGGCTGAGCCATGGAGGAAGGAAATGCATGAGATAGGGTAGAGCGTAGAATAGAGAGGCATTATTAGAATAGGAAATTTTTTCATAGACCTGTGATTTATGTGATTAGGGTTTGGTCTCTTTCAGTTTTGAGATGTGTAAAGAGGAGCAGGTTTTGCACTATTTTAACTATTGTTTCTATCAATGAAGTTTGCGACTTGGAGGAAGCTTGTTGAGAATCGAATCTTGTATTGAATAGGATGGGAGGTTTGATTAGTTTGTATAAAGATACTATATTTTTATAACAAATTACATTCCTTTTTGGTAGAAGCATCATGTCTACAGAATTTATATTGTGCACTACTATCAATATTGTTCTTATATTACAGATTAGTTATCTGATCTTTAGTACATAAATCTGTTGTCAATTATCTCTTTCCATTACTTATTAAGATTAGATTTCTGAGTATCTATTTACAGATATCTGCTATCTTATCTTGATTCAATAACTAGTACAATGTTTACGTGAAGTAATTCCTAATGATAGTGGTTCATTATTTGTTGTTTTCATTAACATTATGTGAACTACTTCCTAATGTTAGTGATTCAACAGTTATCATTAATTGGTCTCTTACACATAGCATGATAAGTAATTACATTGTCATTTAAATGAACTATTTCTTTAACCAAATATTCATCATAAGGCTTTCATGCTAAAATCCCAATTATTATTAGTCTTTATCTTGTCTTCATGGAGGACTAATCCTTCATCCAATCGAGATAGTCTTAGGGAATATAGAGTTAGATTTGCATTTAGTTTAAAGACCACGTTTCTAGACATCCTCTTCTCAAATAGGCAAATCATTAGAAGTGGTTTAGCTAAGCCACAAATAAGCTTAAGGGAATACTTTCTTGCCAATCTAGTAGGAAGAGAGTCATATTCATTTCTCTTTCTATGTTGGTAAGAGAATATAGATATTATAATCTAGCGGAGATATAGAGAAAGGGTAATTGGACCCAATAAAACTATTTGGAACCACAATTCAACAAATATAGATCTAAGTTATAGATCTTGACTGGGTGGTATCCTTATAATGTTGATTAGGCCATTTTTGCAGATCAACATACTCTTTGATTCCTTTTTGGAGTTGTGCTTATGTTTCCTCTCGAAAAGTTTTTTTTTGTTTAGTTATCCATGTCTTGGAGCTTGTAGCCACATTTCTTGTTTGTGGAATGGAGGTGTTCTTTGTAGGGAGGGCGTGAACTACCTTTGGGACCATAGTTGGTTCGTAGGGTGGATGGTCAGTTTGGGACACAAATTTCTCTTTGACTTGTTTTGCAAAGGCTAAATATATTTTTCTACATGTATGTGTCCACCGGGGCTTCACTGGGGGAGAAATACCATACCACGTGCATTAATATTGGAGGATATATATTGAGTAAAAAATGACATAATAAATTGAGCATATAATAGGGGGTAAAGGGTTTTTATATTGGTAGGTATAAAAAATGGAGCTCAAAGTTAATGAAAAAATATAAAGGGGTATAAAAAATGTTAATGAAAAATGGATACCTACAATATCTATTGAAGTAGGGGTTTTCTAAATTGGGAAGGTGTATTGGGGTTGTATTGGTAGGGGGTTAATTAATTTGATTTTTAGAGGTATTTTCCAATATGTAGTCAAATTAAGGGCATTGTTTAATATGTCGTGAATGCACGTGCTATGTCAGAGGTTCATTGAGTGAAGGCCCCATGTATGTGTCCTGATCAAATACTTGTTGTTGTTGTATTGGTGCAGTCATCACCTTCAAGCTGTCAAGGTTAATGGTCTATTTATTTTGTCTTTTATTGTTGTCTTTCTTGGTCAAATTGTGATGTTATTAAAAGTTGGTGAATGTTTTGGCAGAGGCTAGCGATTTTGAATGTATCCATGATGTATGTTTTCTTCGATTAATAGAAAACTGTTTCCAACAACTTACAAAAAAAAATCAAGAATCATGGTAGAAGGTTATTCTTAAAATAGTGGTTCACTTTTCAAATAATATAACTCTAATATTTACATTCCCATATTTATGGAGGTATGTTGTTTTTTAAGCACAAGGTAAAATATAATGATTATGATATCCTAGTTCTATGTATGAAGTTATTTTAAAATAGATAAATGAAAGTATATTACCATTATTTAATTTCAATTATAATGGAATATAAGAAATATTGGATATCATGAATATATTATAAAAAGGAAATTATTAA
>APFE031061271.1:3199-50894 GCA_000404065.3 Pinus taeda | reverse complement strand
TTCTTTCATGGATTTAATTATTTATTATTATTATTATTTTGAACTTTTTTATTTTTTACTTTTTTTAGAAACCAAAAATAAATAAACTATACATATTAAACTTTGTTAGAATAAGTTTTCATTGATGGAAAAGGAAAAGAAGATGATGGGAAACTTTTAGAATCTGTTGTCAAAGGAATTGCTTATTGATGTCAAGTATTGATATATTGTCACTGTCAAAGGTGTTGTTGGCATAAGACTAATGCTAGACAAGTATTGACAAAGGTGTTTTCATTAGATCAATGGTACCACAAAAGGATTGATAAGCATGCCAAAGGAGTTTATGTAAAGAGCATAAATGGTTGCAAGAATAATGAAGATCAATTCAAAGAATAGTAAAGGAAAATAGTTTTTAAGGTGAAAACAATTTGGATCCATTTATATAATAGTAGATCACCTCAAATGTAGTTGGAACCCACTTAGATGGATAGAGCTCTTAAAGAGATTTTCAATCGTATATAGAAGTTATAAAAATGCCTTATGGATCACAAGTTATTTCCAGTCAAAGGTGAGAACCCCAAGATGATGACAAAGGCTTTCCTTGGAAGAGTTTAATAGTAGGTGGTCCCTAGAGCCATGTCACCCTCAGAGGTCTTCCCTAGAAGAAATAAGGTGGAAACAAAATTAAAGGTTGGGGATGACATGGGACCTATAAATATGCCACAATGAGCAGTGAAGGATTGGACTGGGTGGTTTTACGTTTTAATTGTTAATGAAGAAATTTGATACAAAACTAAAATCCTAAACCCTTTTCTCTCTCCTCATTGGAAAATGTGTGGTAGTATTTTATTAGGGCATGATGATGTCAACATGATGTTAGACCTAGGAATATCTTGTATTCACTTTCAACATTTTCAGGAGGTCAAAGGGTCTAAATATAAGTAACATGTGACACCACTCAAATGGCATCATGTGGTGACGATGATGTGAGCATAAAGTCACCCCAGATGATATTTCCCAGAAAGTTCATAAGGTGTGCATGCAAAATGTTGATGGGATGACTATGAGCTAGGCATATGTGGTGGATAGATCACCCGAGACGGTCATTGATTCGCTCAAACCCTAGAGGCAACACCCTAGAAGAAAGTAAAATGATGTAAAGTGAGGACTTTTAAGATGACTCAACATTGGGAAATGATGGCAGGTACAATTAAAGTTGATGACCAATCAAAAGAGCACAAGAGAGGAGAGTTGGGCCCACTGAATACATATTCTTGGAATAAAATAAAGATAGGGGTTAAAGCTTAAATATCAAGATGTGGTTTTATGTGCAAGTGTAAAACCAAGGGTGCAAAATAATTACAAAGGAAATAAGCAATTTGGGGCATAAAGAGCAATGGGCTCACGGAGTTATAATGTTGTATTGTTAAGGGATTTGGACCATCTTTAAGGAATTCATGTGAATGAATAGAAAACATATTTCAAAGCCCTTTGTGGGCTAAAAATAAATTGATAGCAGGACAATTAAGAGGCTTGGCATGAAAGTAGGTTGACAACTTAAAATTGGAGTTATATGCCATATTTGGTGAACATGCACCAAATCAACAACACTGAAAAGAATATAAAAGATGCATGAATGAGTTGGCAACGTAGATAGAGACATGGAAAAATCTAGAGACAAATTTGTTCGAATAACTAAATTTCTAGAAGTGCCAAATTTAGAAGAAGCACTACTAAATTTTGAAAAATTCTAGAATAGAAAATTTGAGCAATTAAGGTTAGTATTTCTGAGAGAGACAACAAATAAGAATTATAAGACTCAGAGAGAATGTTTAAAAGAATTAATTGCAACTCGTCTATGATACAAACATACACAATGCTGGTGATGTCAAGAGACTTTCTCTAAATAATGGAGTAGTTAAAGATTCAAAGAGTATTGGAGATCATGAATCAAAGGATGATTCACCTATATCAAGAGGCCAAGTTTCTTATCAATACATAGTGAATGTTGAGGAGATGCAATATACAAGTAAGTTGTTGTTCTATTATTATTATAGAACAATAGACCATTTATCTTCAAGTTTCTCAATTGCAATCTATAACGAAATAAAGAATTCCTCATGTAGTTATAGTGACAAAGGAACTACTTTGATAGTGATACAAGATCTAGATGTTTCTAAATAAGTTGATGGTTCCACCTCTGGTAGAGAGGTAGATAGGAAATTTCATGTGTCAACAAAAGAATCACTAAAGTCAGCAAGGGAGCAAGTTCTCAAACAATTTGGGAGTGAAATAGACACTCGTGAATCTAGTAGCTCCTCTATTGAGTTGGAAAATCTTGAAGAAAATATTTATTTAAGAAGGAAACTCATTCTATATTTTTGAGGAGATCAAGAAGATTAAAACCTCAAATAAGAAACTAGAAGTTGATCTTATTATATTAAAAGAGCAGAAGTTGAAATATCATAAGCATGAAAAGGGTTATAAATCTCGGCATGAAATTCATGGCATTCAAAGCCCCACTTAGGACAACGCAAATTTGATTAGTGTAGGTTACTCAACAACAACATCAAAGGGACCCATCAACTTCGTTAAAGAAATACACAACAAAACTACAATAGTAGAGAAGAGAACAAAACAAGAAGAAAAACATATTTCCAAAGATAAAGACAAAGTTGTGCAAACCCTCATATGTTTTTTTTAGTGGTAACGTGGGGTAATTTTCCTCCAAGTGTCAAGAGAGAAAAAATAAGTTGGAGTAGCATAGTTGGAACACTCTTTTTTACAAACAACCATGAGTTTCTCAGAGAAATTTGAATGATCATGCATAAAGAGCCTTTTCCCCTCAAAGGAAAAATTATCAGATGCTCAAAAGCACCATGAGAGCGAGTATTAATCAAAGAGATTTGATGAGAAGAATCTATGGTAAGAATAATTCATTTTCCCCCTTATAAATAATGTGGAATGCTACAAGTGTAAGAATTTTTGGCATTATGAAACTGTACGCAAACTTCGTAAGGAATACCCTTTCCAAAACATTGGAAACAAAGGTATGGATCATCTTGGGAGGAAGCAAGGACAAATACGTAGGAGTTATTACAAAAATCATAAGAGAGGCACGTCTAATGGTGCATGGCGGAAAAAAAACCAAATGTTTGGCCTTAAATCTTAATAACAGTTTAGAGCCTGAAATTCCTTTGGTTGATCTCTCTTACATAAGCTACAACTGATAAAGACTTCAACTAGATAAAAGAAGTAGAAACATCCCGAATGAGTTCCCAAAGAAGTATAAGTAGAAAGAAAGCACAAATAGTGAGAAAGAAGAGAAATAGGTAATTTGTTGATTGGATTTAATTGGTGCTAACAAGGGGAATGGTTAGTGGTCTATATGCTCAAATTATGGCAGGAAGTCACTTAGTTAGGCAAGATTACAATATGAGCATAGGAAATAAGCTCATCGTGTACAATATGAGCATAGAAAGGACAAATGGAAGGAGTAGGAAGGAAAATTCCAATTAGTGCATCTGAAGGTTAGGGGAAGTATGCCACTTACGTTTTTCCTCAGTTTATGAAATAGCTGAAGTTAACTAGTGTTGTTGAGAATTGTGGTTGATTGTAAAGGACTTAAGTAGTATGTATTTTGGATGACTCAATGATGTTAAATCAGATTACTAGTTGGAGTATATGTAGTGATGACAGAACAAAGGTGTTGATTTGTTTACTATTGAGGTCCTTGGCTTGTGCAAGTATGTTTACAAAAATTTAGTGCCAAAGAGGGAGTATAAACACAAGGATATTATACTCAATTTAACATTTAGGTATCAAATTAATCAATTAACAATTGGTATCATCAACTGATATCATTTTTTTACTACTTAAGGATAAGTGTGGAAGACTGAGGTTGATGGTGTTGTGGCTACAAATTAATGTTGTTTGAATAGTCAAAGTTTTTGTTGCAAATATGATGAATTGTTTGAACGTTGTAATGCTTTTAGACTATGATAATTAGTGATTGATATCAAACATCAAATTTGTGGAGAGAATGGATATTGGTGAAACGACATAATGAAAAGGGTAGAATACCTAGTTAAAAATTGCTCAATAACTGATAACAATGGTATCAATTAAGAAATTGGTATCATTGGTATCAAATGCATTAAAACTTGGTATCATGTATTAATAATTGGTATTACCTTTCATTAGATTTTTGTCATTTTGGTATTCATATTCTTAGTAAGAGATTTTCAGTTCAAGTGTTGTTGAAATAGTCATGATTTATATGGTGGAAAAGTTCATGTTGAGACAAATTCATGAGGTGATTTTACTTACATTAGAAATCTATCAAATAAAGTATATGATGAGTTGTTAGTCTAATCATATGCATCGATGACAATCCCTCTATGTTTATCATGAAGCACTTCCAATTGTTGTACCTTGTTTTTTATCAATTGAGAAGTTGATGGTGTCAGCCATGCATAAGATAGATTGTTTGTGTTCTTAGAGGTTAAGTGTAACTGTCCAGGGAGGTACTATTATGAATGTAAGCCTTGCTGAGACGTACACTAACATGCATGAATTTTATTATGGCTCAATTGTACATGAATTAACTACTTTAGGAAGAGATCCCTCTTGAATACTTGAGGTATATATTGGGAGGAATTACTCCTCTCCTTTCAACTCAATCTTCTCCATATGAAAAAAGGAATATTCTTAGATTAGATCGAAGATGCTGAAGTTTTAAACATAAGAAGAAGAAGTTGAAAAGTCCATAGGAGGAACATGATAGAGGAATATTGTTAACAGGGGGAGCATGTTGGTAAATTATAATTTTCATTAATGTTGAATATGGAGAAGTACCTCAAACAAAATAAAGCGGGAGGATAAGACCCAACCCAAAAAATAAGAAGGGAGAAGTACACTTGACTAGAAGTACATAAAGGAGAAGTGCATCATAGCAGGAACAACATCTACAAAGAAGAAGTGAAGAGAAGAAAAATACACCTATCTTTCCTTATGGCATTGCCATCAATGCCAAAGGGGGAGATTTTTATAATATGTTGTCATTGATGGCAAAGGCAAAGAATATGATGAGATATTTTTAGAATATGTTGTAAAAGGAGGTGTTTGTTGATATGCTCTCACTATCAAAGGTGTTTTCGACATAAGGTTGATGTTGAAAAAGTATTGATAAAGGTGTTTTCTTTAGATCAGTGGTGTCATAGGAAGATTGACAAGCACATCAAAGGATTCTATGGCAAGAGAAGGAATGGTTGCAAGAAGAATGAATATCAGTCAAAATAATGGTAAAGACAAAGAATTATTAAGGTGCATAGACTTTGGAGCCATTTATGGAATTACATATCACCTCAAATGTAGTTGGAACCCACTTGGATGGATAGAGCTCTAAATAAATTTCTAAGGGTATATAGAAGTTAACAAAAGGCCTTTTGAATCACAAGTTATTTCTAGTCAAAGGTGAGAACCCACAAAGTTAAAGTAGCAAAGCTAATTTGATGAAGGAAGAATTTGTAGCAAGTTAATTTTTGGGTCGTTGCCAAAGGTGGTGGAGTTTTTTAGTGGACAATATAACTAAGACTTCATGAGAATGTGGCTTACAAAGCAATGATTTATTTAATTTATATTGACCACTGGTGGAGATCCCATGAAATCTCATCCTAGAAGATGTTCCCTAGGTGGTTTCAAAGTTGCGCACAAGGGGAGCACTTGGGATTTCATAAGCCTAAGTGGACGTCAACAGAAGAAAAAAAAATCTCATTTTCTAATGGAGGTACCACTATATATCTCATCCTAATGGATGTACCCTAGAAGGATCTAAGGTTAAGTGTAACAGTGAGGCTCAGGATGAAGTAGCTCTGCACAGAGGTGGATAGTCCACACAACAATGAGAAAGTCTTTCATTGGTGGAGTTCAACATCAGTTGGTCCTGACAACCATGCCACCGTGGAAATTCTTCCCCGAAAGTAGCAAGGTGCACGCAGAAGTAAAAGCTCGGGGTGACATAGGACCAAGAAATGTGGCACAATGAGTAGCGAAGGATTGGACTTGATGGTTTTGTGTTGTAATTGTCAACGGATAAATTTATTGCAAAACCAAAATCTTGAACTCTTTTCTCTCTCCTCACTAGAAGATTTGTGGAAATATTTTATGAGCACATGATGACGTAAACATGATGTTAGACCTGGGGACATGTGGAATGTATTTTCGACATTTTCAGGTGGTCGAAGGTGCCAAATATGAGTGACATCTATCACAACTCAAATGGAGCCACATGGTGACAGTAAAATGAGCATGACATCACCCTAGATGGGATTCTCTTAAAGGTTTACAATGTGTTCATGAAAAGTTAAGTTGGACTGACCAGGCACTAGGCATGTGTGGTAGACAAATCACTCTTACTAGTCATTTATTGGGTCACAAGTGCGACAATGCTTGCCATTGGGACACCTCATCCCAGTCCAACAAAAGAATCTCTGGGCCTGTTTAACATTGAAAAATGGTGGCATATGAGGTTGAAGCGAAGAACCAATAAGAAGGCACCCAAGATATGTCACCCTAGAGGTGTGGCCTTGAAAGAAAAGTAAAAGGCATAAGGCGAGGACTCCCAGGATGATTCAACTCTAGGAAATGGTGGAAGATATAGTTAGAGCTGACGACCAATGAAAAGAGAATATGTTCAGAGTGTTAGACCCACCGAACATGCAATCCTAGAAGGAAATAAAGGCAGGGGATAAAGCCTAAGGGCCAAGACATGGTTTTTTGCGTAGGTGTAAAACCAAGGGCGTAGAAGAATTATAAAAGAAATAATCCATTTGGGGCTTAAAGAGAAAGGGGTCCATTGAGTTATAATTTTGCAGTCTTAAGTACTTTGAGCAATGTTTAAGGGATTTGTGTGAGCGAGAAAACAACATAGTTTAAATCCCTTTGGGGGCTAAAAACAAATGATGACAGACCAATTAAAATGTTTAGCATGAAAGAAGGTAGACAACTTAAAATTGGATTTATACATCATATTTGGTGAATGCGTTAGTAGCGCAAATAGACAAATTTAGAAGGAGAAGTGCCAAATTTAGAAGGAGAACCGTTGAATTCTAAAAAAATATAGAATAGCAAAATTGAGTAGTTAAGCTCAATTTTTCTTAGAGAGATAGCAGAGTAGAGTTAGAAGACTTGGAGAGCATGTTTAGAAGGATTAATTTGAGAAGGAAAAAGGATAAAAGTAAATATCTATGAATAATGAATAGATGAATATAACTAAAGTTTTAATTCAAAAATACTAGTCCAAATTTTTTATAAGCAAAATCGAATAACAAAGGTAATAGCTTGTTGGAGTTATGAGATACATAATGTCAATAGCATTAGCGGTGAATTAGAGACCAATTTTGATATCTAAAAGGTAGTTGAGAAGGTAGAGAATGAACTGGGGAATGGATTTTTAATGTATTCAACAAATATGTTTTTATGGTGAAATTAATAATTACTAAGGATTGATGTTCCTGGTGTGTTTGGTGGTTTGTTCAGTAATCAAAGATTGATGAAGGTGTCTTTTATGCTGTTTGTGGCAAGTGGTTGAGGTGAGAAATTTATTTGTTTATGAAATAAAGTAGCATATTGATTTGCCTTCGAAATTGGATGAAAGATGGACTAGTAGGGATAAAAAGTGGTATTTTTCATTTCACAGGCAATATTTCCTTACAGTAGTGCCTAAAAAATAAGCAGGTGCAACAATTGTTTTTAGTGAAAATTGGTAAATGAGCAAGGGAAATAGTTCCTTGTAGTAGTGGATGATAAACAAGTAGGGGCAGTATTCACTTTCAGTGGTCGCTTATAAACAAGTAGAGATATAAGTTCCTTTCAGTAGCAGTTGATAAACCTATAAGTGGAAGATTGTGCTACAATGATGTAATAGCAAGTTGAAGCCTGTATTTACCAAAGAAATAAAAATAATATTGATGGCTTATATATATGTTGTACATGTGTATGACAATGATTATGATGATATGTTTTACATGATTAAGTTATGTTGTTGATTACATGAGTGGTTTCTAAAGCGACTGAAAAGTATAAATTGTAAAGAGTTGTATAATTTGGTGACACTATTGATTCATCCTCCCTCTTAGTAGTGTCATGGTTTCCATTGTTTATAACAAACTTTTGTTAATATTTTATTTCTTTGTAACTTCAATTCTAACATTAAATTACTTGTATTTATAATAAATATTTTAATATTTTTCTCCCAATGGTCATCTTTAATTTCCATCCTTTAATATCAACCCCAATTCTCTTTTCTATTATTATTTCAATTTTATTTTGTTCCTCATGATGGGTAGTGTTATCACCTTAAACATAATATGTTTCAAAATTTTATACATATTCTATCTCCAAAAATATTAAGAAACATTATAAATATTTGTGAGAACTTACATGCTTAGATATTGCAAGAGGTTGAAATCACCTGTATTATCTTGCGATAAGATATCATCTTTTTTATTGTTAATTTTCATTTCATATTATGTGTTTCCTTGCATATAAGGAAACATGTTAAAGACCCTCGACCCAAAAATATTTCACATGAGTGATACTCTATCCCTTTATCCCTTTAAAAATCACTAACAAGTTGTGGTGTACCTATGCGGTGTAATATGGGGGTACCCAAGGCAATGATAATTTATATGTATCATAATATTGTAATTTAATGTTCTTAGAATATTCAAGGAGTTAAGAAAAGGTTCCACCTACTACAATATTCTTCCTTGATTTTGTTCTTAGTAAATATGGAGTATCATAAATAAAAGAATAAATAATGTAATAGGCATGGTGAAAAATATTCTAATTAAGTTAAACAATTAATGATTAAGGAATGAATTCATTCCTTAAGGAATAATATATGGTGCTACCATATTTTAAGTGTTTTATTGAGATCTCATATGTTTATTCTTGTGTGTGGATTATTGAATTTATTTGTTGAATATTAAGGTTCTATTTCATGCTATATTTTGGATTCATTGAGGTCTAATAAGAGCATTATCCTTGGAAAGAAAAGCGTAGAAATGTTTCCCATTTCGCAGATTTTTCAGGGAACAAAAAAGAGGACTACATAAATTTAATATATATAATTGTTTAGAAGAAATTGTAGAAGTTTAGTACAAATATTATATCCTATTGAAAAATCATATAAGTCAAGGAAAAAAATATACCAAAGTAGTGTATAGAAAATGGAGATATTGATGATTTAAAATCAACATTTTTCAAGGGTTTCTCGAATATATTATTACATAAAATGTGACCACTTAGAAAAAATGCTTTGTTGATTGAATTATACCATGTTAGTATGACTTTTATACATTAAAACCACTTCCACCCCCATATATAGACTACACGACCTATTTTCCTAAGTTATGTCCATTAATTTACCTATTTACATGAGAATAAAACATAAATTTATTAACTAAATGTTATTCTCATAGTTTTACCCACTCATGTGAAGGTAATCTACTTATTTTCACTCATTTTATTTATTATCATTGAAATAATTTATTAAATTATTTATTTATGAATTATTTCCAACCATTTAACCTTATAAACTAGAAATAATTTGGTAGAATATTTAGTTACGAATTATTTTTAATAGTTTTACCTAACCAATTGGAACTAATCTAATAAACCATTTTTACTTGGATTTTTTTCATTAAGTAGTTCAATAAATCACTATTTTTTTAGTTAATTATCCATAATAAAGATCATTGACCACTTTTTGGAATTTTTCTCTCACAAAAATAATAAAATACCAGAAAGAGTTAGATCTTGATTTGGTCTAACAAATATTTTTCAATATTTGACCTTATCAAATCTAGAAATGATTTTGTTATAAATAGGAAAAAAATTATTCCGATTAACCATGACAATTTTCATTGTACAACTTTTGAACTTATGATATGTGAGTTCTCCTCACTAATTGACCTCTCAACCATTTTTCTTTTTTCATTTTCTTTTCTTTCCTCTCTCATTTACCCTTTTGAGAGATGAAATTTTCTTGCAGCTAGAGAATTCTCAAAAACCCCTCCCAAGGAGGAGGTCCACTAAGTTTCATTTTAGCTAAGAGGCATTGAAACATGTGTTATCAATAAAATCAATTCACTTTATTATTTGGACTTTTGCTTTTTGTTTACGGTTTATGTTTATGTTTGTATTTTCTATAATATTAATTCAAAACCATAATCACAACATGAAAATGAGACACCAATAGACTTTAAGGCCTAAATTCACAATCCTCACATTTGTTTGTTGGAGTTTGAATAATCCATAATAATGTTTTGCTAACATTTACTACAGGAAACCACCAACATAGGACGACCACAACAAATGCATATATGATATATTTTTATGAACTCACAAAAATTTGATGAACAAGTTTCATTACATATAAAGTGGATCTGTAATTTTGTTATTATGTTCATAATATGAAATTGGAAAGATATAGTCATTACTATGCCCATTTTTCTCTAGTAAGTTAATTTTTTTTTGTTAACCGTAATTCTATTTTTATAATTATGGAAAACAATATTTTATAGGAAAAGAGAATTGTGTTCTTATTGAATAATTGTGAAAGTTGAAAGTCATTATGGAAAGAGAAGTGGAAATTTGCATTCCATTTGCATTTTAGATAATATTTCACGATATGGTCAGAAGTCTTGGAAATTTGGAAGATGATGGCACTTCTTCAAAAATAATTTGAAAAAGTAATTTTAGATAAATGGTGTCATGCTAATAGAACCAATAAGGAAATTATCAAGGGTTTCTTTTCATGTTAAAAATATATATTACAAATTCATGGATGTATTTAAAAAGAGTAAGTGGTTGTATCTATAGGTCGTAGTAGCAAATATAATTTGATCAATGTTAATTTTACTAAAATATTGGAAATAATAGTGAAGAGTATTCAAAGAACATATGTTAATGGTGTAAACAATCACTTTTTCAAATATTTTAGGATTTCCATGAATAAATATGTGTTGCATTCAACCTTTTACGCTATAGATATGCATGATTTGGATATTATTCTTATATATCTTTATATGGAATCAATTGGTACAATCAATATTATTTTTCAAAATAATTTTATGAAGATTTAGTACAAGAAAAAGGAGATCATGCTATAGGATATGTCTCTTGGTAAACTAGAAGGGCCTAAAGGGACACATATAGAGGCCTTTATAGCAGATACAATGGTAGAGTTCAAGTTTGTGATTGAATCAAAAGAAGGATATACAATACCACCTCCAAAATATCCATGGGAGGGTCATAAAGAAGAAGAATAAGCTAATGAATATTAAGCTCAAGTGTCCAACACAAACTTATTCAATCATTAAACATTAAGGCATGGGTGTATCAACATGGACCAACATGGCACTAGAATGACAACTATATGAGAGACACATGGAGACATTATCATATCATGTTAAGGACTAACCAAATTCCATATCAACATGGAAGGATTGGACTTCATGTTCACAAGTCACTAGGATTGATAAGTTCTATTGTTTGGTATCAGATGACTACATTGCTTGGCCACTCATATTTTATGGTTTCTTACCATTTTTTTAGAATGAAACATGTGAAGGGGATGGAATGTAGTGCACCTACTAAGGATAATATAGTAGTATCCAAAAAAGTATATAGCATCATAAAACATCTATATAACTAAACTTATAAAAAACACCGTATTAATTTTTTTAATATTTTTTAAAAATTAAAATAAATTTTCAATACACTTTAATTAAGAAATTATTATACTTTAAATTTTAATTCCATAATGAATTAATCTATTAATATCTTAATTATAATTTATAATTTAGCAACTATCTATATTATTGTTAATTTCTAATACATCCATGATGGTTTGAATTTATAGAAGGAAAATACTGCAATTTATACATTGAAAATAATTTCTACCAAGAAGTAATTTATGTCTTTAATTTTGTTTCTTGATGAAGAGACAATTAACTCCATCAATTTTATAATCATGGCATCTTTCATAATTATTATGCACGATTATTTTTAACTTGAATATGAACCTAACTTATTAATAGCATTAAATGCCAGTTCTATCATTTATTTCCAAGTGTATATAATCAAATATATGTCCAACTTATGATTATAATAATAAATATAATATATATATATATGTTATTTATTATTATTTTGATTATATTACTTATATATAAGATTATAATATAATTTTTTATTTATATTTTGGTAATATCATTGGTGGAAAAAGTTATAGTGTGACATATTTTGAAAATTAGAATAGATTTAATTATAAGCTTCTCAATCTAAGAGGAAGTGTTTTCTATTTTCAAACCTCTTAGTAAAGAACAAATGACTAATTCTTTCTTCCAATGTTGTTTCGGGAATAGATAAATGGCCAATTTCGCTATAAAGTTCATCAAAATTAGCTCTTATTTTAGAAATGTTCTTTTTATTCCTAACACTAGTCAACACCAATAAATAATTATGGTTTACAAGATTTAGGTTGATCACTTCTATAAAATATATTAGTTTCAATTTCCTATATAGCATTTTATTCATCCATAACATTTCCTTAAATTTGGAAATAATAATATATGTCCTATAAAATAAAAATTATTATCCTTAACTAAATCTTGGTACTTCTTACAGTTTAATGAAAAAGTAGTGTGTAATTCCATAAGGACTTAGTACAAACTTGATATATAACATTTAAAAGATTCAATATTAATAGATTAAAAATATTCCTATTCATCTAAGGGTTGGTGTGGACGCTGAACAATCAAAGGGAGTCCAAGAGACCACTTGGAGTATGAAACCAACAGTTACTCCAATGTATTATAAATGTGTATCATTGTGAATAATATATGTATTCAATGATTATTATTCATATTTTTTCTTCCCCATGTGTGTTTAACATGGTATCAGAGAGAGCGAATTTTGACCCTGCTTCAATTTGAGCCACTTGTGTTGTAGTCCTTCTTGCTTATTAGTTCTATTGTTTTTTCTTATTTCATTGTTGCACATATGACAGTAAAATACTCTATTAGACAACATTGTGTTATCCATCCCCTCTTGGTCTCGCATGCATGTTTCATTGCATCGTACAAGATTTGAGGAAATTTTAAGTGGAAGGTACATAAAACAAATCGAATTCTAGCTAGCCTATACAGATATTTCTACATCTTTGATCTAAGAGTTATTTTGAATTTATCAGAGAATTCACAATCGAAGGTATGGATACATAGATCATAGTCACTGCCTTCGCTATCGTGATTCCCAAAATAATTGATTGACAATTTGGAGCTAGTTATGAGTGTCTCGTGCATCATTATCTTCACATAGTCATGTGCACAATTGTTGAATCAAATAACATCCCACTCTCGAGCATCTAGAGATCATCTAGACTTAAAAAAAAAATTAGCTTCCATTCCCCTCTTGTGAGTTTCTTTTTCCCTAGGTTTGGCTATGATTCATTTGCTGTTGTTTTTTTTGTCACCAATTTGGGCTCTCGGACAAGACAAATGGATACTAATACTATTTCATACCAATATTAATTCAAAAGGGTTTGATTGATGGAAATACTTGTTCACCGAGTTTTCGTCCTTCCTTGCACAATTAGATGAGAAACATGAAATTTTTGTGAATTGTTTGATATCGCCCCTCCACATCACCTCCTGCCAATTTTGTCAAGTTCTTGTTGGCCCTCTTATCCCTCCAACCTTCTCCACACTTCTTCCCCATGGTGAATTTGCACATTTTTCGTGGTCAATTCTTACACTGATGGTGGATGGTTCCCAAACCAAGCATGTTAGCCAGTTCTCATCAAGTTGTGGAAGTCACCAAAAGCATCAAAATGCCAAGTGAAGTCTAAGGTTAAATTTGTGAGGAAAGCAAGGTTGTTGTAGCATTTCTCAAGACCCTTTAAGACGACGAGTTAAGAATAAGTGTAGAGGTCGCGTTTCTTTACCACTGTGCCCATAATTTCATGGTTGTGCCAAATAATAATTCCTTGGATTCAAGAAGAACAAAATTCATGTTGGACTGATTATTTATGGTCATTATGGATTGCTAGATAGTTTTCTGAGCTGAAGATGCATTGGGTACTGAAGGTAAACATTTTTCTTTCTCTAGAGGAGGTTGTTAGCACATTCTTCTTGCTTCTGGTGCATTTGAAGGGACAACAATAGAAATCATGCCCTCTCCTGCAAATATTTTCTTCTATGATGACAATGAGCACTGAAGAGACAATGGAAGGTAGAGTCTCCTTTGTGCAAGCTCACATTGTTGTTCTAACTTCATTTTATGGTATTGTTTGCTAATTTTAGGATCAAATATGGCTCATATTGATGGTGTAGAAAGGTTGTGTCTATGTGAAGAAAAAATCACAGAGCTGAGCTAAATAACCAGGGATCGAAGGGAATTTGACACTGTTCACAAGATTTCTCTTATAGATAAATGGTTGTGTGCCATTGCAGTTGTATTGTTGAATGATGGATGTAGTATAATATTGGAGAAATCAGAATAGTGATGCAGTAAATTTGTGGGCAATTCCACCGCAACCACCGAAAGTTTTATGAGAGCTAGTTCAAGTGGTTCCATGATTATGCTAGCACCATCACATTTTGTATTTCAATAAATAATAACAACATGTTGATGAAGTTTATGTAAACCAAAATGTAAAGGAAGCCACCATTATCAGGTAATAGATAAAAGTTCGAGCAGTGGAGCCAGATCTAGGTCCCTATAATCATTCTCTCATATCTTCCATACAATGTATGATGGAGGTAATTATCTTGCTTTACATTATTCTCTTGTAATTATTCTTTTAAAGAAGTTACTTTCTTTGGCCATTAGTTATTTGATATTGGGGAAAGAAAAACATCAATAGAAGACAACATCTCATTCGTCGAGTCTATACTATTGCATTTATGGCCAAGATTATCAAGTATTAGAGTTTTTTAACACTTTGACACAGTCTACTTTTAATGACATAGTAAGACTAAACAAATCATCTCTTGATGACATTAGAATCTATCTACAAAATTCGCAAGGGAAGTTTTTTTTTTTTTTTTAATAGCTTTAATCTTAGCTTCAACAAGAACAATTACAGCAGCGGAGTCATCATTCTCAAATTTTTTTTGGTTCAGAACATTGAGATAGCCTCCCATCAACAACAAGAATATAAATTTGAGGTTGATTCACATTGAGTGCCTAGTTCAAGAGAAGATTTGCATGCAAAAGCAGAAATTCAACCTGCACTTCCCAAGTCAATCACCAAACCTTGGGAAGAGTTTGTTAGTAACAAGCATAGAACAGGCCTTGGATATGATAAGGAGGTGTCCTTTCATATTCCATACTATTCCAAGCCATTCAATTTCAAATTGTTGTATTTCCTCATGACAGTTCACCTGCAGTTGTTTCAAATTCTAGTCCTCTTCCACAACAACAACGAAAGAATGTTAAATGCCAGCATTGTGAACGAGTTGGCCATCTGAAAGACCACCATTTTGATCTTCATCCATGTGAGAATTTTCATAAAAAAACTCATCATTCAAATAGATTCTTCATAAATAAACTTCCTACAAGAAAAATATTCACCTTGGATGGATCGATTCTTAGCAATGGTCTTCAACAACCAAGAAGATATTTCAGTCATATGTCAGAATTTATTCTAGAGTATTGAACAATCTTGTAGTTGAGTTTTCTCCATCTTCTCACCTTGTATTTGATAGGGGAGGAAATGATGTTCATCTACAAGTTTCAAAGCCTCATCAAGCAAGGTTAAGCCACAACCTACCATACCAGATTCAGAGTTGTAGTGAGAGACAAGGTTTCCCTTGAGCATTTCTTTCGTTGGTGGTCAGCCTTAAACCATCTATGTGGGGTTGAGACGTCCCTTTTCAAGTTGAGTTTCTCCCTCTTCAAAAAATTGGGGACACTTCCTCTAGAAGAATACTTCAACTTCATGCCAGTGTTGGAAGAGTTCTAGGAATTGCATTAAGCATTCCAGAGTTGGTGGTAATCCTTAAACCACCACAAGTTGATACCTCTCTTTTCAGGTTGTGATTCTCCCCTTTTACGTAGGTTGTAGGCCTCCCTTTTCCAGGTTGAAAGTCTCCCTCTCCAAATCATTAGGGACACCTCCTCTACAAAAATATTTCATCTTCTTGTCAAATTTGGAAGACTTCCTGTAACTACACTAAGTGTTCTAGTGTGTGTTTATCCTTAAACAACCCCCTTATACCAACATTTTAGAGAGCACATTCAGCCTAGTATTGCCATGAATTTTTGCACTTTTTCATAGCATCTCTTTTCTTGGACACATACATACCCCTTTGGATTAAAGGTGGAAGTTGGACATCTAATCCTCTAAGGGTTAGTGTGGAAGCTGAATAGTCGAAGGCAGTTCAAGAGGCCACTATATGAAACATAGCATTGCATTCATTAGCTTTTGTTTTTTTCCAATGGCCACATGAAGAAGTTGATTATTAGAGTCATATCTATCTAACTCTTTTTATGGTTATGAAGCTGGTGATGTTGTAGTAATGAGCTTTATTCTAATTTGTTGAGGTTTGGTGGAGTAGGTTTTCCCTTTTATTGTGAGGTCATTTTAATTTTGTGTTTGTTTTTATTTTATCCTTTTACAAATTCTATTTGAAATTTAATAATAATTAATCTTTAAAAGGAAAGAAAAACACAAGGCATTGTACGTAAGAGAATTCATAAACATAAAGAGGTTTACATCCCAAGTAGAAGTGTGCATATGAGTGAAATGGAAGTAAAATTTAATAATAACCAATATAGATCCATTTTAAGTACGTGTCTAACATGAACAAAGAGGGATCAAAGTTCTTGACGTGAAAAATTCTTTAGTGTGTAAAAATACAATGTGTTATTTTTCATTTGTTTAAATTGTATTTTTGAATAGTAAATAGAGTATACATAAGAACAAATAAACATTTTAACCATACAAACTTAATTTTTTCATGACATATACATAAATTTTTTAAAATGATATGTAATATATACAAAATTGAGTTTAAAATATTTTACATAACGTGTACATCGAGACATTTTACTACACAAATTTAAATGGTTTTTTATTATTAATGTATTTGTAAGTATATGCTAATATTAATTAGTATTAAAATATTTTCTGAATAACTAAATTATAAGATTTAAACGTCTTACTCATACATTTTTTTTACTTCTAATTACTTTACCACATATTCATTTTTTTATTATATCCAACATCACTTTTTTATTTAGAACATAATTTTTAACTTTTATTTTTATTAGTTTTTTATTATTAATATATTGTAATTATATGCTAATATTGCTTAGTATTAAAATATTTTCTCAATAACCAAATTATAAGATTTAAAACTCTTACTTCTACATTTTTTTTTACTTCTAATTACTTTATAATGTATTCATTTTTTTTTATTATATCCAACATTTCTTTCTTATTTAGAACATAATTTTTTAACTTTTATTTTTGTTTTAAAGGGAACAAAAAGATGGACAGTAGGTTGTAGAATGAGCCTCTTGGCTCAATAATATTTAAAAGGAATAAAAAATTCAAACACAACCTAGGCTGTAGAATAAGCCTCTTGGCTCAATAATCTTTAAAAAGAAAGAAAAATTCAAGGCATTCTACGCAAGGCAAATAAAAAACATAAAGAGATTTACAACCCAACTATAAATGTGCATACACAGAGAATGCAAGCAAGTTCCCTGAGCTAAATGGGAGTTGCATAAACAATGGGGTTGATCAATACTAACTAATTACACTGAGGCAAAAAAAAATATTGGTCATTGTGTTTTTTTCCTTATGATAATTATATGAAACTTTTTAACATAATTATGCTATTGAAGGGTAATTTTTTAGTTCTTTATTGATGAAGAGTTAATTTATTATGAGAACATCATTGTTGAAGGGAAAATTTTTAAACATAAAGTTTCTTAAGGAGAAGCATAAAGACCCAAAAAAAAAAAAAATGTATGTTGGGTCAAGTGGAATCCAAATTCCAACCTCTCTCATTCCATCCTTGCTTGTCTGCTGCAATGAAGATTCCTGAAACCTTTGCAACATGTAGATATATGGAATGACATGTAACTTACGCATTATGTTGTTGGTCGACCAGCGTGCCCGAGTAAGGCTCTCGGCCTCAAGACGGTTCACCTGTGGGTGGCTAAATTGATTCATAATTTCATATGGATTCCTTCTCCTCTCCACTTGGTGGACCTTATAGAGATGCTTAATAGTATGAGTTGTGGTCCAATGGTCACATGTGGAGGTTTCGTTTTGAACTTCTCGGGTCAATTTTGAACAATACTATATATACTTAAGAGCTACTCCATAGGAAATTTATTTAATTGGAGAAAAAAAACTATCATAAATAATGGCCACACACCTTACAACCATCCCCTTAGTAGGATCCTTGTTGTGTCCACTAAACAACCTACCACATCTCCTTCTATGTGATTATGATTCATCTTCTTTGTTGTTTGCTACCCTTTTAAAATATCACACATTATTGCATACATGAAGAAAGACATAATATTATAATTCCCTAATTCTAGCCATCACGTTACATTAAAAAACAATATCTTGCAAACAATGTCTAGCAAATTTCCTGCAGGTGTTAAATATTAGAGATAATAATGATAATTAACATCCATTAAGACCAATATAGTTTATCGGACCTTAAAAATGTATATAATATCATACTATAATACATTTTCGATTGTGTACAAATGATTGTAAACATATTTTCTTTGAAAAAGCTTAACATAAAGGCGTGGAATTTGCTTCACCCATAGACCTATATCTGATTTTTGTTATTTTAGTTAGATAATATATTTATGAAACAGAAATATTTTAAGTTATATATTTTCAACTGTAAATGTTTCAGACAAGAAATGATATCCTCTGATTATTGGTATTTGATTTTTATTTTAAATTTGACACGGATAAGTATGAAATTGAACTATTTTATATTTTATTTGGATAAAAGATAATATAGAAATATATTTATAACTACAATTGTAATATAGATGTGGCACCAACGGGAGGGGTTTTTATATAGATGTGGCTCCACGGGGAGGGGTCGTCTATTGTCTAGATGAAAAGTAGAGACATAATATGTTTGGTGTTTGGGGCATGTAACTATAACCAACTTGAATATCTAGCTCTCTAGGAAGGATTAGAATGAACATTAGCAAGAAAAAAATCAGTGTTTTTAGAAACTTATTGATTATTATTTGACAAATGTTGAGAGCAAAGAGATCACAAAATTTTGTATTGCAAAAGATTGTGCTTAATTTGGGAAAATTAAATTTTTTCATGTGCTTAGTCATTTGAATTTAACTACTGATTCAATAGAAAATAACAAACCTATGTTGGAATAGAGGTATTTGGAAATGGATAAAAATTTGATTATAAACTATCCCTTACCATGAATATAATGAGAAAATCTCATGGGCATAATACAATACAATACACAAATGCGCTACTAGCTAGTTAGAAGGCCGAATACATAAAAGAAGGAAATTGCATGTCTGATTAAATATGAATTAAGTTGAAAGGCCGAATACTTAAAAAGGAAATTGCAAGTCTGATTAGATATGAATCAAGTTGACCTAGGCACACACACCCATGCTTGCAATGAAATTTTGGTGGCCCATATTAAATACACAACCTTGAAGACTAGCAATATTGTATCCATATTTAAATTGCTATAACATCTAGCATCTGCTTGGATCTTTGTGCATGCACAGGGGGCACCAGAATTTATTATTTCAAGCTGGGAATGGGATAATCAATGTGGGAAGTGCCTCGAACTTTTAATACGTTCAATTCCCTGCAAAATGGAATTAATCATACTCTCCCTTTGTATCATTTACAATTTTTCCATGCTCGAGGCAATCCAGATATGGATTTGGCAATCTCAAGATTAAATGCATAAGGTTGGTGGATCATTGACAGAGTGGGATATGATAGGATTGACATTTCTCATACCTACATTCAAAAATGTTCTATTATTGAGTTCTTTTGATAGAGATTCGTGGTGAATATTAAGCAATGGATGAACCTTATCGCTCAATGTTATTCACATTCTAGCATGTGTTGCATCAACCATGGCAGCCCACAATACTGAGCCGCAAATTGGATTTCCAAGAGTAAGAAACATAGATCTCTTATGGTGGTTCCTAGACCATGTACCTATTGGAATGAGTAGGTAAAATTGAACCGGCTCATAGAAAGGATTTTAGAAGCAGTGGCGGGGATGTTGAATGTTCTATTACAAAGAAATACAACTAAGGAGAAGGAAAGGAAAACATACAAATTGTTAATGGACACTAATCATGTATTATTGTAGAGTCAAATGGATAAGTTCCAAACTGAAATACAAACAAAATTTGTAGTAATGGATGTCAAATTGGTAGAAGCTAAAGATAATTACTATAGTGGAGCTCAATTTACCTTAGAAGAGGATGAAACCAGTGAAGGACCAACGAAGATAAAGGCTAAGAGAGCCCAAGGGGCAGCAACAACAAACGAGGCTGACAATCTCAACTGTGAGCAGAAGCTAGAAATGTAAGGTTGTTAGTAGCCAATTGTTTACTATGTGTTGAAATTCCATTGATTTTATGTAGGTATATACTGCTCTTAGGAGTTTTTTGCAAATATTATAGTAGGAAATTGTTAATAATATGTACAAAAAGGTGCCACAGGCATAGGCTAGAAATCGTTTGGTATTCTGAATATAGTAGCTAGAAATCGTTTGGTATTCTGAATATAGTATCTGTGTGGAGCATGAGTGGCTATGTAAGGGTTTTGGGCAAGAAACCAAGCTTTTTCATCAATATCAAATCACTACCCATTCTTGTGCAAATGATCATAATAGAAACCAAATGATACTATATTCTGAATATAGTATCTGTGTGGAGCATGAGTGGCTATGTAAGGGTTTTGGGCAAGAAACCAAGCTTTTTCATCAATATCAAATCACTACCCATTCTTGTGCAAATGATCATAATAGAAACCAAATTTAGGACATATACTTGGAATACTATATAATCTTATATATTAGGACATATACTTGGAATACTGTATAATCTTATACCTTTTGGTTGTGGATTAGATGGATACGCAATCATGACTATCAGTTGTTATCAAATGGCATGACATAATAAACATTTTATCTTTAAGAATGATACATATAATAAGATTATGCAAGGTAATGTATGATAAGGTCTTATTATATGGTAATTATCATATGACACCTAAATTTTATGTGTCAAAGAAATGGTCAATATCTTTATAATGCTCACAAATTCCTTTATATATCAAGCATTATATTTTATCTTGATAATGTTGGCAAATACCCTATAGGTTGATGTTTTCTAATAAGAAAGATCCAAACTATTGCTCATGTTTATAGAAAAGACTTATTTAAACTTCACAGTGTAGGATTTAAACGATTATGGAGACCCTTAAAGAACAACTTTTTCTTTTCTTTTTTAAATAGTTTTCCAACATTCAAGATTCTGTCTTCCCTCGCAAGCTTCCCATTGTGCTAACGGTTTAACAAGGTTAGACATGAGGGGTTTTCTTATATTTCTAAGGCTTTGAAGTTGGAATTTGAATATGGTATTGAGAACTTGATCAATTGATTGTTTCGATGGGAAACACCTACATATGGGATGAAAAGTTTCATATGCCACATATTTAATGCAAGTTTCGGTCATAGAATCCATGGGTAAAGGAAGACCAGGGATTAGTGGTCCTGTGGTAGTACAAAATTTCCATTACAACATTCTAGATTCCTATTTTAGAGACAGAGAAAAAAGAATTAAAGATAATCTAGACCATTATAATAATGTCGGGACTTTCCCTGTCCACCACCGTAGCGTCTCCTGACTATACGTCGGATCCGACTATGGTCGGAGTTCCTCTGCCCACTGATCTTTACGTCACAACTTAAATCAAGAGCCCGACATCCATTTTACCGCAAAAAGTAAACATTAATCTCGAAACTTATAGGACAACAATATACAAAAACGTTTTGACGTTTATGTGAAACCGCACATACAGTTTCCCTCGAGAAAAAACAGAACCCGTGGCTTTTCCATGGGTATATTAAACCAACTGCCAAAAAAAGAAAACGGTGAACTGGAGTCTTTTTAATTAAATCATTGGTCTCAAGTATTAAAGTAATAGTGATAAAGAATGAATATTAACATTTCAAATGGTAAGTAATTAATTATTATTAATATTAAATTGTGCAAAAAATTAATCTTTGTTTAATAAAATTAAGATTAGTTTATATGTTCAAAAGAATAACCACTACTTATACTTGAACAGGGGAACCAAAACTTGAAGAGGTGGGGAACATTTTTGGTTGGTCAAAAAAATACATAACTGCTTCTTTGTGTCTCATGGAATATGCCTTCTCCCACTTGAAGCTTATAAAAGGCTAATGTCAAAGCTCTAGATGGAGGTCAGGTAGAGTTATCGTGTAGAGCATGATATCCATAACTTGGATTGCTACTTGGTTATTTGAAATATATAAAAGAAACTACTTTGAATATAAATTAAAATATAATATATATAAAACCTATTATTTATAATTAAGTCGTAAATGCTATTGTACACTTATAATACTTAAGTGACGTGTAATTTCCAATAAATGAAGTTTGAGATGTGAGACAAAAAACTATCATACATTATGTTGAAATTTTTCAAAACACTATTAATATATATATATTAATAAAAATATATATTTTAAAAAACAAATGAAGTCCCCTCCTTCATGTATATGGATTTCAATTATTACAATAAAATAAACATTAAAAGAAACCTATAAGAAATAATGTTAATTTCTATATAATTAAAATATTCAATATCAAAAATTAGTATATATACTAAATGTTAGGTTGGAATTAATATCAACTATGAAAATTAAAATATTATGAATATATATATATATATATATTAATATTAGTTTGAATTTCAATATCGAACCTATGAAAAATTAAATATAATGAAGTTTATTTTAATTTTGGAATATCAAAGATTAAGATGAATCAAATTCACAAAGTTGTAATTTTTTAATTAAATTTTACAGTACTAAAAACAAGATACGTTACTTTTATTATCTATTTGTAAATATTATTTTTGTTTTAAATTTTAATTAATAATTAATTAAATAGCCTCTCAGACCAAGATCTTCATTAATAGTTGCTATATTATTTTATTTTACAAATAGTGGCTTTGGCTTATATTATAAAGCGGATGTGGTCTTTTGATAAAGTGGTTGTAACATATCGGAACCTCAGAACTTATCGATATTGGAAGATTCCTTTCAAAATCCGCGATATCATAAGTCTTAGGCCCATTTAATAGTGGTTGTAACTTATTGGAGGGAGTACCCACTTCCACATCATTACTCTCGCATATCAAAGGTAATACATATTGGAGATTTCCTTTTCAAGACATATTTTAAAAACTCCGATACAACACTTCCTCCGACCTTCGGTATCCCAATGCGTCTCTCGCTCTGACCTCCAATATTCATATCTTGCTGATATTTTGATATGACACTCTACCAATTTTCCAATAACCAATCCTTCCAACCTTCGATAATCATGTCCCTCTGACTTTCGACTTCTAATAATCGACTCACCTCCCATATCCGAACCCGATACACTATTTAACAAGAGCTCAATAGAATATCATGTCTGCTCCATGTCGCAGCCTCCCAATATCGGCATTTTTCGTTTGTTCCCATTGTTAAAAGTTCTGATATCCATTTCTTCGATACCACTTAGATCTTTCCACTTGTCACTTCTAGGGGCACTGTCATATTTATTGAAAAAGAAGCTTGATTTTTCTATTGGTTTTGGGAATAATTAGAGTTTGTTTACAAATTTTGTTTTACACCATGGCTAATTCAGTTTTCTATTATAACAGAGATTTCCGATTAAGGCCAGTATTGAAACTGATCTAATATTTCACCAATGAAATTCCTCATGAGGGTAAAGGGATGTTTTAATAAAATAAATTCATTGAATCAGTTGTTCCTGGCATGTAATTTCACTAATGAGTATGAAACAGGCAGGAGATAAGTAGGATCATCCTTATCTGTGCAAACCAAACTGGGCAATCATTCCACTGTGCTCATCTGCATTTTGGCCATAATTCCAATTAAATCCATCTATGCTATAATTAATTATGTTATTGAGTGATTTGGGGAAATTGTTATTATTTCTAAATAATGTATAAATCCCCATCTTTAGGAAATGCATGAGATAGGGTAGAGAGTAGAATAGAGAGGCATTAGTAGAATAGGAATTTTTTTTCATTGATCTGTGATTTATGTGATTGGGGTTTGGTCTCTTTCAATTTTGAGTTGTGTAAAGAGGAGCACAGTTTGCACTATTTTAACTATTATTTCTATCAATGGAGTTTGTGACTTGGAGGAAGCTTGTTGAGAATCAAATCTTGTATTGAATATGATGGGAAGTTTGATTAGTTTTTATAAAGATACTATATTTTTAATAACAAATTACATTCCTTTTTGGTAGAAACATTATGTCTATAGAATTTATATTGTGCACTACTGTCAATATTGATTCTTATATTCTAGATTAGTTATCTGATCTTCAGTACATAAATCTGTTGTAATTTATCTCTTTCCATTACTTATTAAGATTAGATTTCTGAGTATCTATTTACTGAGAAATCTGCTATCTTATCTTGATTTAATAACCAGTACAACATTTATGTGAACTAATTCCTAATGATATTGGTTCATTATTTGTTGTTTTCATTAACATTATGTGAAATACTTCCTAATGTTAGTGATTCAGTAGTTATGATTAATTGGTCTCTTACACATAGCATGTTAAGTAATTACAATGTCATTTAAATGAACTATTTCTTTAACTAAATATTCATCATAAGATTTTCATGCTAAAATCCCAATTATTATTAGTCTTGCTCTTGTCTTCATGGAGGACTAATCCATCATCCAGTCGAGACAGTCTTAGGGAATATAGAGTTAGATATGCATTTAGTTTAAAGACCACATTTCTAGACGTCCTCTTCTCAAAGAGGCAAATCATTAGAAGTGGTTTGGCTAAGCTACAAATAAGCTTTCTTGCCAATCTAGTAGGAAGAGAGTCATCTTGATTTCTCTTTCTTTGTTGGTAAGAGAATAAAGATATTATAAGCCAACAGAGATATAGAGAAAGGGTAACTGGACCCAATAGAACCACAGTTTAATGGATATAGATCTAAGTTATAGATCTTGAGTTGCAGGTATTCTTAAAATGTTGATTAGTCCATTTTTGAAAGTTAAGATACTCTTTGATTCCTTTTTGGAGTTGTGCTAATGTTGCCTCTCGAAAAGTTTTTCTTTTTAGTTATCCATGTCTTGAAGCTTGTAGCCACATTTCTTGTTTGTGAAATGGAGGTGTTCTTTGTAGGGAGGGCGTGGATGGCCTTTGGAACCATAGTTGGTTGGTAAGGTGGATGGTCCGTTTGGGACACAAATTTTTCTATGACTTGTTTTGCAAAGGCTAAATATATTTTTCTACATGTATGTTTCCACGGGGCTTCACTGGGGGAGAAATACCATACCACGTGCATTCATATTGGGGGATATATATTGAGTAAAAAATGACATAATAAATTGAGCATATAATAGGGGGTAAAGGGTTTTTATATTAGTAGGTATAAAAAATGGAGATAATGGTTAATGAAAAAATATAAAGGGGTATAAAAAATGTTAGTGAGAAAATGGATACCTACAATATCTAGTGAAGTAGGGGTTTTCTAAATTGGGAAGGTGTATTGGGTTTGTATTGGTAGGGGGCTAATTAATGTGATTTTTAGAGTTATTTTCCAATATGTAGTCAAATTAAGGGTATTGTTTAATATGTCGTGAATGCATGTGCTATGTCATAGGTTCATTGAGTGAAGGCCCCATGTATGTGTCCTGATCAAATACTTGTTGTTGTTGTATTAGTGTAGTCATCGCCCTCAGGCTGTCAAGGTTAATGGTCTATTTATTTTGTCTTTTATTGTTGTTTTTCTTAGTCAATTTGTGATATTATTTAACGTTGGTGAATGTTTTGATAGAGGCTAGTGATTTTGAATGTATCCATGATGTATGCTTTCTTTGATTAATAGAAAATTGTTTCCAACAACTTACAAAAAAATCAAGAATCATGGTAGAAGGTTATTCTTAAAATAGTGGTTCACATTTCAAATAATATAACTCTAATATTCACATTTCCATATTTATGGAGGTATGTTGGTTTTTAAGCACAAGGTAAAATATAATGATTATGATATCCTAGTTCTATGTATGAAGTTATTTTAAAATAGATAAATGAAAGTATATGACAATTATCTAATTTCAATTATATTGGAATATAAGAAATATTGGATATCATGAATATATTATAAAAAGGAGATTATTAAAAAATAAAAGAACATTTTAATAATTTGGATATAAGGATGATTATTAAATTAATTTGATAAATTCATTATTTATCAAATTATTTATTCATTTTTCTTTTAATTTTTTATTTAAGTTATAGCTAGCTTTTGTTCATGGATTTACTTATTTATTATTATTATTATTATTATTTTGAACTTTTTTATTTTCTTAACTTTTTTTAGAAACTAAAAATAAAGAAATTATACATATTAAACTTTCTTGGAATAAGTTTTCATTGATGGAAAAGGAAAAGAAGATGATGGGAGATTTTAGAATATGTTGTCAAAGGAGTTTTTTATTGATGTCAAGTATGGATATATTGTCACTGTCAAAGGTGTTGTTGGCATAAGGCTAATGCTAGACAAGTATTGACAAAGGTGTTTTCATTAGATCAATGGTACCACAAAAGGATTGATAAGCATGCCAAAGGAGTTTATGGAAAGAGCATAAATGGTTGCAAGAATAATGAAGATCAATTCAAAGAATAGTAAAGGAAAATAATTTTTAAGGTGCAAATAATTTGGATCCATTTATATAATAGTAGATCACCTCAAATTTAGTTGGAACCCACTTAGATGGATAGAGCTTTGAAAGAGATTTCCAATTGTATATAGAAGTTATAAAAATGCCTTATGGATCAAAAGTTATTTCCAGTCAAAGGTGAGAACCCCAAAACGATGACAAAGTCTTTCCTTGGAAGAGTTTAATAGTAGGTGGTCCCTAGAGCCATGTCAAGCTCAGAGGTCTTCCCCGGGAGAAATAAGGTGGAAACAAAATTAAAGATTGAGGATGACGTGGGACTTATAAATATGCCGCAATGAGCAGTGAAGGATTGGACTGAGTGGTTTTATGTTTTAATCATTAATGAAGAAATTTGATACAAAACTAAAATCCTAAACCCTTTTCTCTCTCCTCATTGGAAATCGTGTGGTAGTATTTTATTAGGGCATGATGATGTCAACATGATGTCGGACCTGGCAATATCTTGTATTCATTTTCAACATTTCAGGTGGTAAAAGGGTCTAAATATAAGTAACATGTGAGACCACTCAAATGGCATCATGTGGGGATGATGATGTGAGCATGACATCACCCCAGATGAGATTTCCCAAAAAGCTCATAAGGTGTGCATGCAAAATTTTGATGGGATGACTAGGAGCTAGGCATATGTGGTGGATAAATCACCCAACTGGTCATTGATTGGCTCAAACCCTAGAGGTGACATGCTAGAAGAAAGTTAAATGATGTAAAGTGAGGACTTTTAAGATGACTCAACATTGGGAAATGGTGGCAGGTACAATCGAAGTTGATGACCAATCAAAAGAGAACAAGAGAAGAGAGTCAGGTCCACTAAACGCATAATCCTGGAATAAAATAAAGATAGGAGTTAAAGCTTAAATACCAAGATCTGGTTTTACGTGCAAGTGTAAAACCAAGGGCGTAAAAGAATTACAAAGGAAATAAGCAATTTGGGGCATAAAGAGCAATGGGCCCGTGGAGCTATCATCTTGTATTGTTAAGGGATTCAGACCATGTTTAAGGAATTCATGTGAACGAATAGAAAACATATTTTAAAGCCATTTATAGGCTAAAAATAAAGTGATGGCAGAACGATTAAGAGGCTTGGCATAGAAGTAGATTGACAACTTAAAATTGGAGTTATATGCCATATTTGGCAAACATGCACCAAATCAACAACACTGAAAAGAATATAAAAGATGCATGAATGAGTTGGCAACGTAGATAGAGACATGAAAAAATCTGGAGACAAATTTGTTCGAATAGCTAAATTTCAAGAAGTGCCAAATTTAGGTGAAGCACTACTAAATTTTGAAAATTTCTAGAATAGAAAATTTGAGCAGTTAAGCTTCATATTTCTGAGAGAGACAACAAATAAGAATTATAAGACTTGAAGAAAATGTTTAAAAGACTTAATTGCAACCCGTCTATGATAAAAACATACAGGATGCTGGTGATTTCAAGAGACTTTCTCTAAAGAATGGAGTAGTTAAAGATTCAAAGAGTATTGGAGATCATGAATCAGAGAATGATTCACCTATATCAAGAGGCCAAGTTGCTTATCAATACATAGAGAATGTTGAGGAGATGCAATATACAAGTAAGTTGTTCTATTATTATTGTAGAACAATAGGCCATTTATCTTCAAGTTTCTCAATTGAAATCTATAATGAAATAAAGAATTCCTCATGTAGTTATAGTGACAAAGGAACTACTTTGATAGTGATACAAGATCTAGACATTGTTAAATAAGTTGATGGTTCCACCTCTAGTAGATAGGTAGATAGGAAATTTCACGTGTCAGCAGAAGAATCACTAAAGTTAGCAAGGGAACAAGTTCTCAAACAATTTGGGAGTGAAATAGACACTTGTGAATCTAGTAGCTCCTATATTGAGTTGGAAAATCTTGAAGAAAATATTTATTTAAGAAGGAAACTCATTCTATATTTTTAGGAGATCAAGAAGCTTAAAACCTCAAATAAGAAACTAGAAGTTGATATCGTTGTATTAAAAGAGAAGACATTAAAATATCATAAGCATGAAAAGGGTTATGAATCTCGACATGAAATTCATGGCATTCAAAGCCCCACTAAGGACAACTCAAATTTGATTAGTGTAAGTTACTCAACAAAAACATCAAAGGGACCCATCAACTTTCTTAAAGAAATACCCAATAAAACTGCAATAGTAGAGAAGAGAACACAATAAGAAGACAAACATACTTCCAAAGATAAATACAAAGTTGTGCAAACCCTCATATGTTTTTTTAGTTGTAATGTGGGGTAATTTTCTGCCAAGTGTCAAAAGAGAAAAAATAAGTTGGAGTAGCATAGTTGGAACACTCTTTTTTAGAAACAGCCATGAGTTTCTCAAAGAAATTTGAACGGTCATGCATAAAGAGTCCTTTCCCCTCAAAGCAAAAAATATCAGAGGCTCAAAAGCACCATGAGAGCGAGTTTCAGTCAAAGATATTTGAAGAGAAGAATCTATCGTAAGAATAATTCATTTCCCCCCTTATAAATAATGTGGAATGCTACAAGTGTAAGAATTGTTGGCATTATGAAACTGTATGCAAACTTGGTAAGGAATATCTTTTCCAAAACATTGGAAACAAAGGTATGGATCATGTTGGGAGCAAGCAAGGACAACTACTTAGGAGTTATTACAACAATCATAAGAGAGGTAGGTCTAATGATGCATGGAGGAAAAAGAACCAAATGTTTGGCCTTAAATATTATTAACAGTTCAGAGCCTAAAATTCCTTTGGTTGATCTCTCTTACATAAGCTACAATAAATAAATACTTCAACTAGATAAAAGAAGTAGAAACATTCTAAATGAGTCCCCAAAGAAGTATGAGTAGAAAGAAAGCACAAATAGTGAGAAAGAAGAGAAATAGGTAATTTGTTGACTGGATTTAATTGGTGCTAACAAGGGGAATGGTTAGTGGTTTATATGCTCAAATTATGGCAGGAAGTCACTCAGTTAGGAAAGAGTACAAGATGAGCATAGGAAATAAGCTCATCGTGTTGACCAAGTAAAAACTTAGCATACCCAACTGTGGAAAAAAAAGGGAGTAAATCTGCTAAGGGAGAGTAGATCCCTTGTTCCTCTTCATTGAAAAGAAGAGGTTGGCTTCAAGAGAAGCTAGAAAGGACAAAAGGAAGGAGTAGAAAGGAACATTCCAATTAGTGCATCTGAAGGTTAAGGGAAGTATGCCCCTTATGTTTTTCCTTAGTTTATGAAATAACTGAAGTAAACTAGTGTTCCTGAGAATTGTGGTTGATTGTAAAGGACTTAAGTAGTATGCATTTTGGATGACTCAATGATGTTATTAAATCAGATTTCTAGTTTGAGTATATGTAGTGATGACAGAACAAAGGTGTTGATCTGTTTAATATTGAGGTTTCCTTGGCTTGTGCAAGTATGTTTACAAATTCTTAGTGCCAAAGAGGGAGTATAAACACAAGGGTATTATTCTCAATTTAACATTTAGGTATCAAATTAATCGATTAACAATTGGTATCATCAACTGATATCATTTTTTTTACTACTTAAGGATAAGTGTGGAATATTGAGGTTGATGGTGTTGGGGCTACAAATTAATGGTGTCTGAAGAGTCAAAGTTTTTGTTGTAAATATGATGAATTTTTTTACCGTTGTAATTTTTTTCGACTATGCTATTTAGTGATTGATACCAGACACCAAATTTGTGGAGAGAATGAATATTGGTGAAATGAGCATAATGACAAGGGGAGAATACTTAGTTAAAAATTGTTCAATAACTGATAACAATTGTATCAATTAATAAATTGGTATCATTGGTATCAAAGGCATTAAAACTTGGTATCATGTACTAATAATTGGTATTATCTTTCATTAGATTTTTGTTAGTTTGGTATTCATATTATTAGTAGAAGATTTTTAGCTCAAGTGTTGTTGAAATAGTCATGATTTATATGGTGCGAAAGTTCATGTTAAGACAAATTCATGAGGTGATTTTACTTACATTAGAAGTCTGTCAAATAAAGTATATGATGAGTTGTTAGTCTAAGCATGCATTGGTGACAGTCCCTCTATGTTTATCATAGAAGCACTTCCAAGTGTTGTACCTTGTTCTTTACCAATTGACAAGTTGATGGTGTCAGTCTTGCATAAGATAGATTCTTTGTGTTCCTAGAGGTCAGGTGTAACTGTCCAGGGAGGCACTATTATGAATGTAAGCCTTGGTGAGACGTACACCAACATGCATGATTTTTATTTTGGCTCAATTGTACATGAATCAACTACTTTAGCAAGAGATCCCTCTTGAATACTGGAGGTATATATTGGGAGGAATTACTCCTCTCCTTTCAACTCAATCTTCTCCATATGAAAAAAAGGAAGATTCTTAGATTAGATCAAAGATGTTGAAGTTTTAAACATAAAGAAGCAGTTGAAAAGTTGATAGGAGGAACATGACAGAGGAATATTGTTAACAAGGGGAGCATGTTGGTAAATTATAATTTCCATTAATGTCAAAGAGGGAGAAGTACCCCAAACAAAATAAAGGGGGAGGATAAGACCCAATCTAAAAAATAAGAAGTGAGAAGTACACTTGACCAGAAGTACATAAAGGAGAAGCGTATCATAGTAGGAACAACATCTGCAAAGAAGAAGTGATGAGATGAAAAATACACGTATCTTTGCTTATGGCATTGCCATCAATGCCAAAGGGGGGGATATTTATAATATGTTGTCATTGATGGCAAAGGAAAAGAATATGATGAGATATTTTTAGAATATGTTGTAAAAGGAGGTGTTTGTTGATATGTTGTCACTATCAAAGGTGTTTTCAACATAAGGTTGATGTTGAACAAGTATTGATAAAGGTGTTGTCATTAGATCAGTGGTGTCATAGGAATATTGACAAGCACATCAAGGATTCTATTGGAAGAGAAGAAATGGTTGCAAGAAGAATGAATATCAGTCTAAATAATGGTAAAGACAAAGAATTATTAAGGTGCAGAGACTTTTGAGCCATTTATGGAATTACATATCACCTCGAATATAGTTGGAACCCACTTGGATGGATAGAGCTCTAAATAAATTTCCAATGGTATATAGAAGCTAACAAAAGGCCTTCTGAATTACAAGTTATTTCCAGTCAAAGGTGAGAACCCACAAAGTTAAAGTAGCAAAGCTAAGTTGATGAAGGAAAAATTTGGTGCAATTTAATTTTTGTGTCGTTGCCAAAGGTGGTGGAGTTTTTTAGTGGAGAATCTAACTAAGACTTCGTGAGAATGTGGCTTAGAAAGCAATGATTGATTTAATTTATATTGAACAGTGGTGGAGATCCCATGACATCTCATCCAAGAAGATGTTCCCTAGATGGTTTCAAAGTTGTGCACAAGGGGAGTGCTTGGGATTTCATAAGCCCGAGTGGATGTCAATGGGAACAAAAACATTCTCATTTTCAAGTGGAGGTACCACTATTTATCTCATCCTAATGGATGCACCCTAAAAGGATCCAAAGTTAAGTGTAAAGGTGAGGCTCAGGATGATTAGCTTTGTGTAGAGGTCGATAGTCCACACAACAATGAGAGCCTTTCGTTCGTGGAGTTCAATATCTATTGGTCCCCACAACCATGCCACCCTGGCAAGTCTTCCCCAAAAGAAACAAGGTACACACAGAAGTAAAGGCCTAGGGTGACATAGGACTAAGAAATTTGGCACAATGAGTAGCGAAGGATTGGACTTGATGGTTTCGTGTTGTAATTGTTAATGGATAAATTTATTGCAAAACCAAAAGCTTGAACTCTTTTCTCTCTCCTCACTGGAAGATCTATCGAAATATTTCATGAGCACATGATGATGTAAACATGATGTTAGACCTGGGGACATGTGGAATGCATTCCAATGTTTTCAGGTGGTCGAAGGTGCAAACTTTGAGTGTCATCTCTCACCACTCAAATGGAACCACATGGTGACAATAAAATTAGCATGACATCACCATAGATGGGATTCCCTTAAAGGTTTACAATGTGTTCATGCAAATTTAAGTTGGACTGACCAGGCACTAGGCATATGTGGTAGACAAATCACTCTTGCTAGTCATTTATTGGGTCAAAAGTGCGAAAATGCTTGCCACAGAGACACCTCATCCCAGTCCCTAGACTCGGGAAGGTTTCAAGTTGGTACAACAAAGGAATCTTTGGGCTTGTTTAGCATTGAAAAATGGTGGCATATGAGGTCGAAGCGAAGAACCAATATGAAGGCACCCAAGATATGTCACCCTAGAGGTGTGGCCCTCAAAGAAAAGTAAAAGGCACAAGACAAGGACACCCAGGATGATTCAACTCTAGGAAATGGTGGAAGATATAGTTAGAGATGACGACCAATGAAAAGAAAATATGTTGAGAGTGTTAGACCCACCGAACATGTAATCCTAGAACGAAATAAAGCTAGGGGATAAAGCTTAAGGGCCAAGACGTGGTTTTTGGCGTAGGTGTAAAACCAAGGGTGTAGAAGAACTATAAAAGAAATAATCCATTTGGGGCTTAAAGAGAAATGTGTCCATGGAGTTATAATGTTGTAGTCTTAAGTACTTTGGGCAATGTTTAAGGGATTTGTGTAAGCGATAAAACAACATAGTTTAAATCCCTTTGGGGGCTAAAAGTAAATGATGACGAACCAATTAATATGTTTAGCATGAAATAAGGTAGACAACTTAAAATTGGATTTATACGTCATATTTGGTGAATGCATTAGTAGCGCAAATAAACAAATTTAGAAGGAGAACCATTGAATTCTAAAAAAATATAAAATAGCAAAATTGTGTAGTTAAGCTCAATCTTTCTCAAAGAGATAGCAGAGTGGAGTTAGAAGACTTGACAACATGTTTAGAAGGATTAATTTGAGAAGGACAAAGGATAAAAGTAAATATTTATGAATGATGAATAGATGAAGATAACTAAAGTTTTAATTCAAAAAAATTAGTCCAAATTTTTTATGAGCATAATTGAATAATGAAGGTAATAGCTTGTTTGAGTTATGAGATACATAATGTCAGTATGCATCAGGGGTGAATTAGAGACCAATTTTTATATCTAAACGGTGGTTGAGAAGGTAGAGAATGAACTGGGAAATGGATTTTGAATGTATTCAACAAATATGTTTTTATGGTGAAATTAGTAATTACTAAGGATTGATGTTGCGGGTGTGTTTGGTGGTTTGTTCAGTAATAAAAGATTGATGAAGGTGTTTTTTATGGTGCTTTTGGCAAGTGGTTGAGGTGAGAAATTTATTTTTTTATGAATTAAAGTATCATATTTATTTGCCTTTGAAAATGGATGAAAGATGGACCAGTAGGGATAAAAGGTGGTATCTTTCCTTTCAAGGGCAATAGTTCCTTACAATAGTGCCTAACAAATGATCAGGTGCAACAATCGTTTTTAGTGAAAATTGATAAATGAGCAAGGGAAATAGTACTTTGTAGTAGTGTATGATAAATGAGTAGGGGCAGTATTCACTTTCAGTGGTAGCTTATAAACAAGTAGAGATATAAGTTCCTTTCAGTAGCGGCTGATAAACCGATAAGTGGAAGATTGTGATGCAATGATGTAATACCAAGTTGAAGCATGTATTTACCAAAGAAATAAAAGGAATATTTATGGCTTATATATATGTTGTACATGTGTATGACAATGATTACGATGATATGTTTTACATGATTAAGTTATGTTGTTGATTACATGAGTGGTTTCTAAAGCGACTGAAAAGTATAAATTGTAAAGAGTTGTATAATTTGGTGACACTATTGATTCACCCTCCCTCTTAGTAGTGTCATGGTTTCCATTATTTCTAACAAACCTTTTTTTTAATATTTTATTTTTTTGTAATTTCAATTTTAACATTAAATTACTTGTATTATATAATAACATTTAACATTTTTCTCACAATGGTCATTTTTAATTTCCATCCTTTAATATCAAATCCAATTCTCTTTTATATTATTATTTCAATTTTATTTTGTTCCTCATGATGGGTATTGTTATCACCTCAAACATAATATATTTCAAAATTTTATACATTATTATCTCCAAAAATATTAAGAAACATTATAAATATTTTTGAGAACTTACATGCTTAGATATTGTAAGAGGTCGAAATCACCCTTATTATCTTACGATAAGACATAATCTTTTTTATTGTTAATTTTCATTTCATATTATGTGTTTCCTTGCACATAAGGAAACATGTTAATGACCCTCAAACCAAACATATTTCACATGAGTGATACTCTATCCCTTTATCCCTTTAAAAATCACTAACAAGTTGTAGTGTACCTACGTGGTGTAATATGGGGGTACCTAGGGGGTTACCCAAGGCAATGATAATTTATATGTATCATGATATTGTATATAAATTTAACGTCCTTAGAATATTCAAGGACTTAAGAAACGTTTTCACCTACTATAATATTCTTCCTTTATTTTGTTCTATGTAAATACAAAGTATCATAAATAAAAGAATAAATAATGTAATAGGCATGGTGAAAAATATTCTAATTAAGTTAAACAATTAATGATTAAGGACTGAATTCATTCCTTAAGGAATAATATATGGTGTTACCATATTTCGAGTGTTTTATAGAGTTCTCTTATGTTTATTCTTGTGTGTGGATTGTTGAATTTATTTGTTGAATATTAACGTTCTACTTCATGCTATATTTTGGATTCATTGAGGTCTAGTAAGAGCATTATCCTTGGAAAAAAAAGCATAGAAATATTTCCCATTTCCTAGATTTTTCAGGGAACAAAAAAGAAAGTGGACCACATAAATTTAATATATATGATTGTTTAGAAGAAATTGTAGAAGTTAAGGACAAATATTATATCCTATTGAAAAACCATCTAGGTTAAGGAAAAAAATATACCAAAGTAGTGTATGGAAAATGGAGATGTTGATGATTTAAAATCAACATTTCTCAAGGGTTTCTCAAATATATTATTACATAAAACGTGACCACTTAGAAAAAAATGCTTTGTTGATTGAATTATACCATGTTAGTATGACTTTTATATATTAAAACCTCTTTCACCGAAATATATAGACTACACAACCTATTTTCCTAAGTTATTTCCATTAATTTACCTATTTAGATGAGAATAAAACATAAATTTATTAACTATATGTTATTTTCATAGTTTTACCCATTTATGTGAAGGTAATCTACTTATTTTCACTCATTTTATTTATTATCATTGAAATAATTTATTAAATTATTTATTTATGAATTATTTCCAACCATTTAACCTTACAAACTAGAAATAAATTGGTAGAATATTAAGTTACGAATTATTTTAATAGTTTTACCTAACCAACTGGAACTAATCTAATAAACCATTTACTTGGACTTTTTTCATTAAGTAGCTCAATAAATCACTAATTTTTTAGTTAATTATCCATAATAAAGATCATTAACCAATTTTTGGAATTTTTCTCTCACAAAAATAATAAAATACCAAAAATAGTTAGATCTTGATTTGGTCTAACAAATATTTTTCAATATTTGACGTTATCAAATCTAGCAACCATTTTGTTATAAATAGGAAAAGAATTATTCCCATTAACTATGACAATTTTCATTATACAACATTTGAACTTATGATATTTGAATTCTCCTCACTAATTGACCTCTCAACCATTTTACCCTTTTGAGAGACAAAATTTTCTTGCAGCTAGAGAATTCTCAAAAACCCCTCCCAAGGAGAAGGTCCATTAAGTTTCATTTTAGCTAAGAGGCATTCAAACATGTGTTATCAATAAAATCAATTCACTCTATTATTTTGGAATTTTGTTGTTTGTTTCATGGTTTATGTTTATAGATTCTATAATATTAATTCAAAATCATAATCACAATATGAAAATTAGAAACCAATAGACTCTAAGGGCCTAAATTCACAATCCCCACATTTGTTTGTTGGAGTATGAGTAATCCATAATAGTTTTTTACTAACATTTGCTACAAGAAACCACCAACATAGGATGACCACAACAAATTCATATGTGATATATTTTTATGAACTCTCAAAAATTTGATGAACAAGTTTCATTACATATAAAGTGGATCTGTGATTTTGTTATTATGTTCATAATATCGAATTGGAAAGATATAGTCACTACTATGCCCATTTTTCTGTAGTAAGTTATTTTTTTTGTAAACCGTAATTCTGTTTTTATAATTGTGGAAAGCAATATGTTATAGGAAAAGAGAATTGTCCTGTTATGGAAGAATTGCGAAAGTTGAAAATCATTATGGAAAGAGAAGTGGAAATTTGTATTCCATTTGCATTTTAGATAAGATTTAAAGATATTGTTAAAAGTGTTGGAAATTTGGAAGATGATGGCACTTCTTCAAAAATAATTTGAAAAAGTAATTTTAGATAAATGGTGTCATTCTAATAGGACAAATAAGGAAATTATCAAGTGTATATTTTGATGTTGAAAATCTATATTACAAGTTCATGGATGTATTTAAAAAGAGTAAGTGGTTGTATCTATAGGTCGTAGTAGCCAATATAATTTGATCAATGTTAATTTGACTAAAATATTGGAAATACTAGCGAAGAGTATTCAAAGCACATATGTTAATGGTGTAAACACTCACTTTTTTAAATATTTTAGGATTTCCATGAATAAATATGTGTTTCATTCAACCTTTTATGCTATAGATATCCATGATTTGGATATTGTTCTTAAATATCCTTAGATGGAATCAATTAGTACAATCAATATTATTTTTCAAAATAATTTTATGAAGATTTAGTACGAGAAAAATGAGATCACACTAGAGGATATGTCTCTTGGTAAACTAGAAGGGCCTAAAGGGACACATAAAAAAGCCTCTATAGCAGATACAATGGTAGAGTTCAAGTTTGTGTTTGAATCGAAAGAAGGATATACAATACTACCTCAAAACTATCTATGGGAGGGGCATAAAGAAGAAGAAGAAGCTAATGAATATTAAGCTCAAGTGTCCAAGACAACTTATTCAATCATTAAACATTAAGGCATGGGTGTATCAACATGGACCAACATGGCACTAGAATGCCAACTATATGAGAGGCACATGGAGACATTATCATATCATGGTAAACACTAACCAAATTCAATATCAACATGGAAGGATTGTACTTCATGTTCCCAAGTCACTAGGATTGATAAATGCTACTGTTTGGTATCAGATGACTACATTACCTGGCCACTCATATTTTATGGTTTCTTACCATATTTTTAGAATGAAACATGTGAAGGGAATGGAATGTAATGCACCTACTAAGGATAATATAGTAGTACCCAAAAAATATATAACATCATAAAACATCTATATAACTATACTTTTAAAACACACCCTATTAATTTTCTTTTTAATATTTATCCTTAGATTTAAAAATTAAAATAAATTTTCAATACACTTTAATTAAGAAATTATTATACTTATTTTAATTTCCATAATGAATTAAAAATCTATTAATATCCTAATTATAGTTTATAATTTAACAACTATCTATATTATTGTTAATTTCTAATACATCCATGATGGTTTGAATTTATAGAAGGAAAATACTGCAATTTATACATTGAAAATAATATCTACCAAGAAGTAATTTATGTCTTTAATTTTGTTTCTTGATGAAGAGACAATTAACTCCATCAATTTATAATCGTGGCATCTTTCATAATTATTATGGAGTAAAGACATTTCTTCCCATATCTGGGAATGCCTATAACCTGCCTACATCTACCTTTCAACTTCGTTTTCATGGACATCTCTGGGAATAACAGAAATTCCTATGACTAGCTATCTCTAGAGCATCAGGATAGGAGAATGAATTTACATACCACCTTTCCTTGCCAATACTGGAGCTATGGTCTGAACTTTGTGCCTTGCTACCATCTTTCATCGTTCTCTACTACTGCATGCTCTGTTGCATGTAAAAGCCTGATGCCACCTTAGGCCCTCGGTTGTATAATCCCCTCTGTCCTTCTGTCCTTACCACCACCTGTCATTTCTCTTTCCCAGTTCTCGTCCTCGAGTCCTTTCCTCAAGATTTGTCTCTACCTATTTGACCACCTGTACTCGTCATAACTACTACATTCTCCCAGCTGCTCCTCTTGTACCCTTTCTATACTACCGTTGCCACTTGCCATCCCTTCGCGGCCTCTTGTCCCGACTCCCCATGCTCCCTCCAATTCCTTTCTTAATGGTGTCTCGGTTCTCTCTATTGCCCCTTCAAGTGACCCTACCTTACCCTGCCCCATCAAGTGCCCTACTCTGTCATTTGTACTGCCCCTATCCTTTCTCACGATTATCCTATCTATCACCACCTGCTGTGATCTTTCCCCGCATCTGCCACTTACTAACTTTTTCAGTTCGTTCTCCTCGAAATTGCTATTGCCACCCTTATCGAAATCGAGAAGTTTTTGCAATTTCTCTCTCTCCTCCAGGAGCAAGAGCTCCATTCCTCCGTTGTCTATCAACTTTCTCCTATTCCAACTCCCCCAATTTGCTAACCATTCTGCCGGTTGATTGCCTGAGCGTCTTACATGGGTGGGAATCAGATAGTCTATTCTCATAATTAGTTTCCCTATTTCGCTGATAAGCCACGTTGTTCACCAACTCCTACTTATTTTCTCCTCTGGTTTTTTCTGTTGCAGTTGCTTTACCATGTCCACCACCAGTTTTGAGTCTCCTTCAATTTGGAGGCTCAGGAACTTTTCCTGATCATAATTTCAAGGCCTCGCTTTAGCACGCATAGTTCTGCTTCATTATTGGTTGCCTCCCCACAGTCCATCGAGAAAATTCTCAAGTTTTTTCCTCTGTCATTCCTAAATACCCCCCGATTCCTACTTTGTCCGCC
The DNA here is from genome assembly GCA_000404065.3 of Pinus taeda. Taxonomy (NCBI): domain Eukaryota; kingdom Viridiplantae; phylum Streptophyta; class Pinopsida; order Pinales; family Pinaceae; genus Pinus; species Pinus taeda. The sequence goes on along the minus strand of APFE031061271.1, from coordinate 10,928 downwards.
CCGTTGAAATTTAATTTTGTAAATCCTTGTGGTGGATTTCTATACTGTTTGATTTCTTCAACCTCTCTGAATTGGTCCTTGCATCTGTAACTGCCTATCATATTTTGGGTTAATTCTAGCCGACGCAATATCTTTGCCTCTGTTTGTATAACCTTCCAGTCCTCTTCCTTCCAGTGTTCTGTTAAAATTGTTTCTCTCATGTTCTTGATTGTTTGTTTCCATATTTCTGTTGGGGTCCGCTTTTCTTCTTTGAATATCACACTATTACATTCCTTCCAGATGTTCCAACACAGGAACCCAACGGACAACATCCATGCACAATTTAACGCCGGGTTTTGGTATGGTTTCCTCGGCCAGTTTTCCAAGGTGGTTTTGATGTTTTGGAAGTTTCTATAGCAGTGCTCAAACATCTAATAATGACTGCTCCATAGGGCGTTGCTGACAGTGCATATGTTCATAAGTTGTTCCATCGTCTCCTCTTATTCATTGTAGAGCACACATTGTGAGGGTCCCTACCTCCCTTTTCTCTGTAATTGATCCCAGGTAAGTGCCCTACCATGAAACTGGATCCATAAAAAGAAAGTGACTTTCGGCCAATGTTTTATTTTCCATAAGTTTTTCCATTTCTTTGTCTCTGTCTGTTGATTCTGTTTTGCTTTTAATTAATACCCTTCTGCTATAGAAAAAGTTCTGTGTATTCGGGTTCCCCATCTTAGGATATCTTGCCTTATTTTTACCGCCACTTTTTAGGATTCCATTTCTTTGTTGTAATCATCCCATCTTTCATTGTCCAGGGCCACTACCCAATCCTCCTTCTGCTCTCAATTGCGCAATATTCCACTATAGCTGGTTTCCAAAATTTTCCGACCACATCCCCGTTTTCCTAGGAGGTGAATGCTTGGATGACTTGAAGGGCTTCCTTGTGGAGGAGCTTTTCTCGTTGTTGCCAGGATTCCTCCCAGAACTTAGCTTTGTCCCCTACTCTTATATCCCAAAAATTGTATTCTCTTATCAACTCTTTATTACTTCTCGCCAAATTCCATATTGCGGAGCCTTTTACCTCTGTCTGACTTCTCATCCTATTTTCGGGTTTCTCGGCAGCTTCATACTTCCTCTTCCAGGTTGTCTTCCATAGTTCTTGGCCACCTTGTGTCCACCTCCACCAGGGCTTCACCCCCATCACTTGGTTGAGTATGTAGGAGTCCCGCAAGCCTAAGCCTCCATCTTTGGTTCGCTTGCTTAGCCAAACCCACAAGAGTAAAGCCCATTTTCTAGTTTTACTGGTTCCCTGCCATAAAAATTTCTTGAACATGGCTACTAGTTTTTGGCTGATGGATTCGGGAACGGCTTGGCTAAATATCTGATAAATTGGGATGGATTGAATTACTTCTTTTAGAAGAATTATCCAAACATGAGTGTTCAAAGAGTGGAATGTCTAATCGTCTATCTTTTTCTTGATCTTACTTATTAGAGGTCCCTAGTTAGTGACCCTGTATTGGTGCTCATTAAGCATAATGCCTAGATACTTCGCTGGGAAAATTCTGGTTCTGAATCCCATTATTCGAGCCATAAATCTTTGGGCTGCTACCTATGTATTAAAGAAAAATATTTATGATTTCTCTTTATTGAGCTTTGTACCGGATGCTCGGGTGAACTCAGAGAGGATTTTTAAGACCTATTGGGCTTCCTTAAGCAAGGCCCGACCATATAACATTACATCATCCACGAATTGCTGGTGTGTAATTGGGAGATCATTTCCACAAATTCTTAGTCCCTTTAGTTGTTCCTTGGCTAATCACATTTTCACCAGCCTGCCCAATCCTTCTGCTGCTAGGATGAATAGAAACGAGGGCAGGGGATCTCCCTGTCTGAGCCTTCTCGAAGGGTTAAATGCTTTGGAAGGGGTTCCATTCAACATCACTGACATCACCCGTGTGTTCACCATTGATAGGATCCATTTCACCCATCTCTCATCAAATCTGTGAGCTTTGAGGATGCTTACTAGGTACTCCCAATTAAGGCGATCATAAGCCTTTGCTAGATCTAATTTAATTAACATGCCTTTATTTCAAGAGTTTTTCAGATAGTGGATTACCTCTTGGGCGACTATAATTCCATCTATTATCTGCCTTCCTTTTACAAAACCTGTTTGTTCCTGTACAATGAGGTCAGGCAGAATTGGCTTAAGTTTATTCACCATAATTGTAGCTAAGATTTTGTACACTACATTACATAGAGATATTGGTCTGAATCCCTAAGGTTCATCCAAGTTTCTAGTCTTTGGAATCAATGCCAGGAAGGTGGCATTAAGGCCCAGATGCTTACGCTTTGTACTCCTAGATTCCTCCATTAGGTCCACCAGGTCATTACTCATAAATCTCCAGGCGGCATGGTAAAATTCAATGGTAAATCCATCAGGTCCTGGGGCCTTATTCTTCGCCATTCTGTTATCCACTTCCTCCACTTCTTCTTTTGTGATTACCCTGAGTAGAGCCAGATTTTGTTCTCTAGTTACTTTGTTAGGTATATGTTGACATATTCTGGTGGTTTCCTCCTCCTTGTTAATGTTTGGTTTTGTTAGGATCCCTCTGAAATAGTCCACCAGAAGCTTCTCCATTTCTTCATATTGCAGTACTATGTTTCCTTGACTATCTTTTAGTGAAAATATTCTATTATGTTGTCTATGGTGCAGCATTGCCTTGTGAAATAATTTGGAGTTCTTCTCCCCTTCTTTCAACCATTGGAATCGTGATTTTTGTTTCCACGGAATTTCTTCTTGCTTTCATCTTTCTTCTAATTGATTAATTATCCTTCCTTCTTCCTTGGCCAACTCCTCACTTCTTTCTCCTTCAATGATTTGTTGTTGGATTCCTTCCATTCTGGACTATAGTTTCCCTTTATCTTTTTGAATGTTGCTAAATTCCTCTCTGTTCCATTTCTTTATTTTTCCCTTTATGTCTTTGAGTCTAATTTGGAACATGTGCATTTTGTTTCTACGTTCCGCTCCCACTTTGCTTTCTTGCCACCAGTTCTTTACTTTGGGTAAGAATTCTGGATCTGTTAGCCAAAAGGACTCAAAACGAAGAGGTCTTTTTTTATTCTGATTGTTCATAGCTATTTCCAGTTTAATTGGCTAGTCGTTTGACCCTATAGAAGGGAGGATGGAGGCTTCCTTATTCCTCCTTTCTTCTACTCTTTAGAGCTTGTCATGTTGAAGTCTCCTGTAATAATCCACCTTTGCTCCTGGTGCATATTCTTTAGTTTTCGCAAGTGACTGAGGAATAGGCCTCTATCTACCAGGGTGTGGGGCCCGTAAATTACTGAAACTACCACCCATTCAATTGCCCAATGAGTTTAAATCTGCTGGTCAGGATTATGGCCATTCCTATCCACCAGTCTGATGGGACTTCTGCTGGGTTCCAAATTACTGTTATCCCTCTCGCACTTCCTTTAGCATCTATAGTTACTTGCTTATATCTTAGACTTATTTTATTGAGTATTTCCTCTATCTTTTGGCCTAAAATTTTTGTTTCTTGAATAAGAACTATCTGTGGTTTGTCTTTCCTCAATATTTCGACTAAATGTCTCTACTTCCTTTTTCTGTTCAAGCCTCTAATATTCTAGGATGTCAAAATCATTGAGGGGTTTGATTTAGGTTTTGAAACACCGCTGAAAGCGGAACCACTCTCACCATGTTCACTAGCATTTCTCCCATTAGTTGGATGGAGTCTTTAAGATTTTTCATTCCTCCTTTTTTTTCCTACCCTTGAATTGTCCTTGCTGATCTGTTCTGCTATCCTGCTGATTCTCTTGGTGTTCTTCCAGCACTATAATTTTTTCCTGTTTAGCTATATACTGCTGGAAGGTTTTCGCATACAACCTCTTCTAGTCTTCCAAGATAAATCACTCATCCAAGTTTCTCCATTCATTTAATAATTTTGTAGAACTTCTTTTTCTTTTCTAAGATCATCCCTAGTTATCTCCATTTTTGTCTCCATCTGTTCTGCATGTTCTATCTGCTCTTTGCCTTTGTCCGTGACATCACTTAGGGCTTTCCTCATTGTGTGGGATCTTTCACTACTGTAGCTATTTTCTGACTCTTTGTCTTCCTGATTTGCCATGGTTTGATCCTCATCTTCCCCCTCTTGCTATAGTATTTAAAAGCCATTTGATTTCCGTGGGTTTATCCGTTGTTCCTTCTTGTCTTCTTTGGAGTTTTCTTTGGTTATTTTCCTTCTAATTTTTACCTCTTGGAATCCTTCCTGGTCTATTGGCCTTCTCTTATGCTGCTTACTTTTCCTCTCTTCTTCTTCCATTTTAATAGGACATTCCTTAACCAGGTGTCCAAATTCATGGCATCTGTGGCATCTAAACGGTATATGCTCATAGTCTAGGTTTTGCTGCCAAACTTCTTCATGATACTCTAGTTCCACGGAATTTTGGATTGGGCTTGCAATGTTCATATACACACATATCCTGGCATACAATGTATACCTTCCTTTCTTCGTAGTTTCCATTATTTTCATAAAACTACCTATTGTGTTTCGTATCCCTTCCAAGATTTGCAGGTCCCAAAAGTCCATGGGTAACCCAAATAATCGAACCCATACTGGAGCTGCTAAATTTTTTTCCTTATCGGGGTTATAGCATTCTTCCCAATATCTCATAAATAAACCAGCATTATAGTAAAGATAAGGGCCATTCTGAAACAATTTTTCTTTATCTTACTAGTTAGAGAAGATTACCATAAAGAATTCTTTAGCTCCCAACTTTAGCTCGATATGTCCTTGGGGCTACCATTTTTTCTAAATCCATCTAGTCAGGTCTCTTTTGAATGACCAGACTCCAATAAACTTACAGATAAGGGCATGATCCTTCATGTGGCTTTTGTACCTTTCCAATTTATTTGGCGGGATTACAAATCTTGGCTTCTCCTTTGCACATGGCAGACATTTTCCCCTTCTGCCTGCCTGCCATGTCGCTCCCAGAACAGGACCTGCATTCTGTTTCTCCGTTGCCGACTGACTACTTTGTCCTTCCCTTGCTGTTGCATCTTGATAAGAGGGGATCTCTCCCCTCCTGACCTCTTCTGTCATGACTGTGGTTCTCAAATGTCCGACTTGTCTTTTGCTGCAACTCACTGTTATCTGCGCCCTTACATTTCTTGATTCCTCCGCACCGGTTTTACCACATGGTCGCCATTGGATTTTGGTTGCAAAGCTCCCTTCCCATGATTCGTGTTTTTAGGCCTCTCCTTTATTATTATTTTGATTATATTAGTTATATATAATATTGTAATATAATTTTTTATTTATATTTTGGTAGTGTGATTGGTGAAAAGAAGTTAATAGTGTGATACACATTTTGAAAATTAGAATAGATTTAATTATAAGTTGGTCAATCTAAGAGGGAGTGTTTTCCATTTTCAAATATTTTAGTAAAGCACAAGTGACTAATTCTTTCTTCCAATGTTATTTTGGGAATAGATCAATGCCCAATTTCACTATAAAGTTCATGAAAATTAGCTCTTATTTTAGAAATGTTCATTTTATTCCTAACACTAGTCAACTCCGATAAATAATTATGGTTTACAAGATTGAGGTTGATCACTTCTATAAAATATATTAGTTTCAATTTCCTATATAACATTTAATGCATCCATAGAGTTTCCTTAAATTTGGAAATAATAATATATGACCTACAAAATAAAAATTATTATCCTTAACTAAATCTTGGTACTTCTTACAGTTTAATCAAAAAGTTGTGTGTAATTCCATAAGGACTTAGTACAAACTTGATATATAACATTTAAAAGATTCAATATTAATAAATAAAAAATATTTATGTGGGTTATAAAGTGTTAGCCACCTAATCATCTAAGGGTTGGTGTGGAAGCTCAACAATCAAATGGTGTCCAAGAGACCACTTGGAATATGAAACCAAGGGTTATTCCAATGCATTATAAATGTCTATCATTGTGAATAATATATGTATTCAATGCTTATTCTTCATATTTTTTCTTCTACATGTGTGTTTAACGTGGTATCAGAGCAAGCGAATTCTGACCCTGCTTCAATTTGAGCCACTTGTGTTGTAGTCTTTCTTTTCCTATTAGTTCTATTGTTTCTTCTTATTTGATTGTTGCACATAGAACACTGAAATACTCTATTACACAACATTGTGTTATCCATCCCCTCTTGGTCTCACATACACGTTTCACCACATCATACAAGGTTCGAGGAAATTTTATGTGGAAGAAACAGAAGGCAAATCAAATTCTAGCTAGCCTATACAAATATTTCTAGGTCGTTGACTTGAGAGTTATTTCGAATTTATCAAAGAATTCACAATCGAAGATATGGATATATAGATCATAGTCACTCCCTTCCCCATCGTGATTCCCAAAATAATTGATTGACAATTTGGAGCAAGTTATGAGTATCTCGTGTATCATTCTCTTCACATAGTCATGTGCACTATTGTTGAATACAATAACATCCCACTCTCTAGCATTTAGAAATCATCTAGACTTTAATAAAAAATAGCTTCCATTCCCCTCTTGTGAGTTTCTTTTTCCCTAGGTTTGGCTATGATTCATTTGTTGCCACTTTTTTTGCCGCCAATTTGGGCTCTCGGATAATACGACCAAGTATTGATATCATTTTAATTCCAAAGGGTTTGATTGATGGAAATACCTATTCATCGAGTTTTCATCCTTCCCTGCCCAATTAGCTGAGAAACATGAAATTTTTGTGAATCATTTGATATTGCCCCTCCACATCACCTCCTACCAATTTTGTCAACTGCTTGTTGGCCCTGTTATCCCTCCAACCTTCTCCATACTTCTTCCCCTTTGTGAATTTGCATGTTTTTCATGGTCAATTCTTACACTAATGATGGATGGTTCTGTTGAAGCCCCGAAAATCAGGTCGACAACAAGGGGGATACCCACCCGGTCCGGACCTTGGTTGGCAGCTCCTTATCCGTTTGGTATAGCGGGTCCGGCTGGGGATAACGGGACCAGTTTCCTGATCTGGGGTGTGTGTGTGTGTAGAGTTGAATAATGCTGATCTAAGAGTACTTTAAAGCTAATCTAATTCAGATTCTTTAAACTAACTCTATGCTATTGTAATCTAGTGAGAAACAACACATCAAATCTATGCTAACCCGGGATGTATATCTTCCATTATGTGATCTAAAGAGATTTCAAACGATAACTGGTAATAAAGATCATTCAACTATCATAAGAATAGAAATCATTCAAGATAAACCACTTTGCATAAGAAGTTAGGCAAAACAGTTGTGAACAGCATATCGCATAATAAGCTATTCATATATCAGACATAAATAATATGAATCCACCATACAGAAGTGCCAAATGGTAACCCACACATTCATGCAATAACATATAAACAACTGAAAACTATAAATCACTTAAAGAATATAAGCAGAAATTGCCAAGAGATAAAAGTACCATTTATGACTAATTCTACCCATAAGCTTCAAGCAAAAACGATATATCTCTACTTGTTCTAACATCTACCAAGAGTACAAAAGTGCAACATCAGTAGCAGATATCGAAATTCAAATAAAAATAAATCTTGATCCATCCATTCATCAAAACCTCCTCTCAGGGTGCAGAAGTGCATGTTCCGAGGATAAGTTTTTGACAAATCTCTGGACCCTTCTCTAAATGCATGAGAAGGGTTAAAATACTACTTCCTAATTC
>APFE031061256.1:86218-98015 GCA_000404065.3 Pinus taeda | reverse complement strand
TCATAGTGTTGGGTGATCTAAGATTTGCTTGAGGTGAAGAAGGGCTTCCTAGCTGGAGGATGATGCTGGGTTAGAGCATATGGTTGTAATCCTCTTGCTACTTTTCATCTTAATAAAGCTATTCTTGTTTTCTTCCATATTCTTGTGTACTTGTTTATATATGCATTTATATGGTTAACATACATCTGATCCTGTGTTATTTATAGATATAGATCCTTGTTTCTTTGATAGTAGTATGTTGTTGTGATTCCACAAGTTCTCTTTGAAGCTGGGTAAATGAAGAAGAAGCAGCGAAGCTCTATCAAGAAGGAGAGGAAATCAAGCGCAAGACTCAGGTTGGTCTTCTTGGTTCTCCTCTTGTATATTTCCATAAAAGAAAGCAATAGTAGACTTTACTTGTTTGTTTCTAAGATAGCCACCCATCTTAGTGGGAATAGCAGTATCCGAATGGACACTATTCCCGGTAACAAAATGGCGACTCCACTGGGGAGCGACTAGATTACTTGTTAACCTATCTATCTTTGTTTCTTTTATAAACTTACAGATGGAGCTTGAAGTCAATCCAGCTAGCCTTCTAACTACATTTGTTATACAAATGCAAAGTAGATCAATGCTGCTTCAGTCTATCTTTGGGTTTTGTTTATGAATTAAACAATAGATCTGCAAGCAATCTAATTGCCCTAAAGTGGTGGCTCTAGTAACCTCTTTAGATCACCCCTGTGCTTTACATACACTGATATTTACTTACTCGGCCTAAACACCTGAGCTAGATTGCAAACTGTGAGTGAAAACCTATTTAGAGTCTCGCACTACTACCATCGCACCCTGCCTTCAAGGCAGTTTGTATGCATCGCGCTTCTCGAGTGCAGTAGGTGCGTTGCATACTGGTTTCACTGTGTAACAGGTGCGATGGTCAGGGAGGGTTAACTTTACCCTCAAACTGTGGTTTTTTTCTCACTGTTTTCGGTCCTATTTAGGAGTTTTGTTGTCTGTAGTCAGTGTAATTCTGTGAAAACTCCCCTCTCTTGCATTATTCCACCTCCTTAGTGCAAAGAACTGTAAATGTTTTTATGTATTGTGCGTCATTTTCAGTTCTCTTTTGCAAAAAAGTAGCATAGTCGAACTGTCGTCTCTAGATTTGAAAGTGTCGTAGCTATCATTTTCAGTTTTGGAAAGCAATCCCATTATTCTTGATAGTCGATTATATAGTTACTATTGCATAGGCTTTGAATTAGTAGTTTTAAAGTGTCGAAAAAAAAAAATCATTTCAAAATCACAAAGTGTCTCTCTTGTTTTCACTTCATTTTGAAAAAGAATTTTGTTGAGTACTATCGCTTTAAAAGTAGTTCAGATTTTCACATAGCTTTCTTAACGTCATTCACACATTAAGAAGGCTGAAAACAAATACATGCATGTGCATTTGCATCTTGATTGCTTGGTTTGATTTAGGACTGTGCATTTAGTGTGTTCTCTGTGCTCTGTGAAGAAAATATTCTTGACTTTCTTCCCTTAGTAGTTAGGATTTTCATTACTGAAAGAAGATTAAACATTTGTTTATCATCTTAGACTGCATTTTAGGAATTATATACACATCACGCGGTGAACCTGAAAGGCAAATTGTTAAGCAAGATCAACTCAAAATAAATTCAATGAATCTAACAACGCTTTGGAACTTAATGCACAACATCTAGAGGTCTAGGCTAGAGACGTATTTCGGCGTCGTAAAACCTAGTAATTATTGCTTTCAGTGTTGGTTGGGTGATTCCTCCACTCTGAGATGGAAAGTGCCAATACGGACTTGTGCTCCCACGTACCGTCGAGTATATATTGGGAGACCACAATAAGTTGCATCCTTTATCCTTAGGAAGCCATGTTTGCCGCCCTATCGATCGCAATGCACTGAACACATCATTCGGGAAGATTGATTGTTGTACCGTAAAAAGTATTGTGTAGTCTTGCGATTGGTTTGGTAATCCTCTTTGCCTAGATCTCCAGAGAAGTCCATTTTGCTCCTTTTCAGACTCCTTAAAGGAAAAGGTCCTCTGAGCACTTGTCACTTCAGGCTCAATAAAAATCGAAGGCGACTGAGTCATCTTTTGTTTTTTCTCGACTCTTTAAAATTGAAAAAACAAGTTGTGTCAAAGCGTCTAAAATTCATTTAATTCGAAAAACATTTTTCCCTTTTATTTTGAGTTGATCAAGTAATCTGCAATCGTGGAATAAAGTCAATCAAAACCCCGTCGTTCGCGGAGACTTACGAGTCAACCGTCGTTGACTCCGAAAGTGAAACCATCCTGGACGAAGCGAACTCGTTTAATCGGATCAAAGTCCCCTAGGTTGGTTGGAGCAAGCACTCCAACATCCTCAGAGACTCTGGTTACTCCGAACATTTCTGATATCCCTACCTCTACAGAAGAAATTCCGCAACAGCAAAATGACATTACAATTGATCCTAATGTGACGATTAACACTTCTATTCTTGAACCGGTTCCGTCTACAGCCGATTCGGAAGGTGTTACTCCCCAACCATCTGCTGCTGCAGAACTTACATCTTCTTCGGCACCAGAAATATTTTACGAACCTGGCAGTCTGCCTCTTCCTCCTGGATTGATTGCCATAGAAGAGATTGTGGAAGATCCTCCATCTAGCACTCCAACGCAACTTGGAGCTGGGATCACCCTGTATCCTTCTTCATCAAGAAATATTCACCCGCCCTCGGAAGTTCCTGAAGAATCGTTGAGGAATCTTTTGGATAGGCTTAATATGTCTGAACAACCATCAACATCAAGGACTGTGTCACCTAACACAGCAACAGTGGAAGCTCCTTCTGCTATTCCAACAATGTTCATCGGCGTGCCATCTATCCCAACCAGCTTTCAATCGTTGGATGGAGTCCATCTAGGGACTATTTCGACAATATGGATTGTTCCCGTTTGTTCGTCCGGAATTATATCTAGAATCTCTTATGTTGAGTCTCGACAAATTGATCCGTCACAAGGTCAATTTGGGCAAACTGGTCCCCAAAGGAAAATTATTCCTTTGAGTACTGGATTACCATCATATGGAGGGCCATATACCCTTTCATTGTCTTCCTCAGAAGGAAAACCATGCGTGAGTTCGCAACAAAATTTGGGTTATGCTGGAATCACAACTAGCAGTTGGGTACCAATCCTGTCTCAACAACCAAGAGTTGTATGCTCGATACAACAAAGTTCACCAATGACAAATATTTCAACTACGCCGACTATTGTGGCAGTATCGTAAGTACAAGCGTCACCAGTTGTATGCCAGCCTCAAGTTTCGCAGGTTGCGATGCAACAATCTCTTGTACCTCTGACACAACCACAATCACCAACTAGCGGGATGACACAGGTTCAAACGGGGAACACCAATCCCCATCTTGGTCAAACAGTCAGTGCTAGACAACAGTCCATGTCTTCACAACCATGGCTGGTGCAATACCAACAACCGCAATTCTAGCAGCCTTACCATGGATATGAGCAACAAGTCTTTGCAAATAATGGGCAATCGTATCAACCATATCGTAATGGTTATACCCATCAACCTTACCACAGTTACCAACATCAAATGCATTATGCTGGTATGCAAAGACCAACTGCTCAAATGATTTTGTCTTATCCTGGGTAAGCTCAACCAAGCCTGAATCAATAGTTGCCTTTCGTGGCAACTTTAGAGTTACCGGATTTGAGTTGACTAACAAACGATCCAATTGCCTATGCCCCTTGGTGGCCGGAGATTTCGCATAAAATTCCGTCGGATATTCCTAAATTTAATGGAAACCCGAGCGAAGACCCATCGAATCATGTGATGACCTTTCATCTATGGTGTTCATCAAACACTCTCAATGATGATTCGATTCGTCTTCGCCTCTTTCAGCGCATGTTAACTGGTCCAGCAACAAAGTGGTATATTGAACTACCTAGAGCTTCGTTTGATAACTTCAGTACCCTAGCCACAACCTTTTTAACCCATTTTCAGTTACCTATCAGGTACGAAACAGGAACTGAGCTACTTACTAATTTCAAACAAACGACATCCACTCACATATCCAATCATATTCATGAGTGGCGATGTCGTCGTAGAATGGTAAAAACATATGTTCCTGATCAGCTATTGGCTGAATGGTTTATTAAGTCGCTGTTACCCGCTATTACAGAAGATGTGGCAAAGGGAGGAGTCATCACTGAAGAGCCAGTTATTGCTCGTGCACAATATCTAGACTTGATCTATACTCAGTCTAGCACATTCTACGATAAAATCCCTGACGCTCCTACACCAGAATTTTCCATTCCTCTGCCTACTAAATCAAACAAAGACTCTCATGCTGGCGATGGTGTGATAGGTACGACAAGCACTAAAACTGCAAAGGCTACATCAAAAAAGTCCCGCACGGTTTCGAGTCAAGATGCAAATGAGGAACTTCTAGCCTCAGAAGTAAATTTCGTGTCAACAGACAAAGGCAAAGAACCCAAGCAGCCAGGAGGCAAGAAGAAAAAACAAGGGAAGAAGAAGAACCAGGGAGACTCGTCTCCTAGAAAATCTTCTGCGAACCCTTCTGGGAATGCGAAACCAAAAAATCCATGCAGTATATGTGATGAGGATCATTGGACCAGAGAGTGTCCATATAAAGAAGAACTTAGAAAATTCTTCAAAAGTTCAAAAACGTCAGTTGTACTGACTGATCCGTTTCCAAACCCAAGAACAAATCTGGTTGCTAGCGAAAATGCTTCCCCGTCCCAAATGCTAATGTTGTTGTCTCAAAAAAACTGAATGATGCTCTAATAACGACAAGGAGTAAAGATTACGGGAATCCACAGATGTTGAACAACAAGGATAATGATCAACCTAGTAGTTCAACAATGAATTCAACGGAAGTCGTGCCACCCATCATTCCTGAATTAACAATAAAACCGCCAAAGTGAGTAGTACACAAATCGACGTTTAATCCTCGTGCTCGAGCAGCATAGCACTATAATATAGTGGAGGATTTAGCTCAATCGCCATCCGCGATGTCGACTCTTGAGGTACTGCAAAATTTCCCCTCCCAAAAGCAGGCTTTATTATCAGCAATAGGTGGGATTGACCCAACGGATTCCAATCTTGTATCTTTTAATCATAAAGGACACGGCCCTCAGTTACCAGCTCAACTAGCTTTCCTCATTCAAGTGAAAGCCCTCAACAAAACTGTTCATAGAACAATTATTGTTGAGTTGCTGGAAAACTCTAGGCTCTCCGTCCTTGTCGCGATCATCAACGACATTGAAAGCATTTGATGGACGAACATACACCCCATATGGGATACTAAGTAACTTGCAAGTCGAACTGGGGGGAAAAACAGTAGAAATCGATGTTGAAGTCATCGATGGGAATCTTGATTACAACATCCTACTGGGAAGACCTTGGATATATGCCACGGCAGCCGTTGTGTCGACCTATTTTAGGAAAATTGCATTTCCTTCCCAAGGAGGAATTACAATCATCAACCAACAAACTTTTCTCCCCAACAGTTCGCAAGTTACAGGAAGCATTATGATGATCCATGGAAGCCCTAGCATGCTTCATAATATTGGAGTAGGCCTACTAAAATACCCTACGTTAATGGGAACTTTTACCCTACCGCCTCCTACGAATTTGGCAGAAGTGGCTAATGTAGGAACCTGCAATATGATATCTTCCATTCAAAAGATGTCAGAAAACGATGTTAAAATGGATCATTCACAAGTTTTGCCTCTAACCCCACTGGAAATATTATAGCAATCAATCTTTTCATCATGGGAGGCAAACCCGCATCAATGCTCATCGAGCTTCTGGATAGATAGGTCTAAGGAATATGGCACCCCTTCAGATCCTTGGTCGCAAGTACACTCTATAGACGAAGGAATCATTCAATCAATGATGATTGATGGGGCACCATGGGAAGATTACCACCATCGTTCCCATCTTCTAAACTAGAAAGAAGATAATTTCGGTGACCTACACCATCCTTCAGTATTTGACTTTCTGACGAATACTGTAAACACGGTGGATTCCGAGAGAAACCTATCCAATATCGAAGAGACTATTGCCATAAATATCTCAACCAAAACAGATGTTGTAGAGAATATTCATGTTGGAAAATCTTGTTCTTCTTCTGAACTGGAAATATATAGCACTCTCTTTCGCGAGTTTAGAGATGTCTTTGCTTGGTCATATGATGAAATGCCACGTATCAACTCGAGCATAGTTGAACACGAAATTAAGATGTATCCTGATGTCAAACCGGTACGACAGCGGCTAAGGCAGGTGCACCCCAAGAAAGTCGTTGCCATCAAGGCATAAGTTGAAAAACTCCTCCATGCTGGTTTCAACTACCCCGTTCCTCTAACAGATTGGGTATCGAACATTGTTCCTGTGATGAAAAAACAAGGAACGATTAGAGTGTGCGTCGATTACAGGGATGTAAATCAAGCTTGTCCAAAAGACAACTACCCTACACCCTTTATCGACTAGATAATTGATGAATGCGCCGGATGCGAAATCTTTTCATTTATGGATGGATTTTCCAGGTATAATCAAATAAATATCCACCCACGGGACCAATCAAAGACTGCATTCATTTGTCCGTGGGGCACATTCGCATATCGCAAGCTACCCTTTGGTTTGAAGAACGCAGGGGCAACTTTTCAGAGAGCAATGAACTATGCTTTCCATGACATCAAAAACATCGTTCAACCTTATCTCGATGATCTCCCAGCTCATTCACGAAAGTGGACCGATCATCCGCACCATTTGAGAGCGATATTTCTACGTTGCCGACACTACAAGGTATGACTCAATCCACACAAATGTGTGTTTTGTGTCAGTTCTGGTCATTTACTTGGCTTCGTAGTCTCAAAGGATGGGATTCGTCTCAACCCATGCAAGGTTCAGGCAATCATCGATTTGCCTCCACCTTCAAACTTGATTCAGATTCAGAAACTCCAAGGGAAAGAAAATTTCCTCAAGAGGTTCATTCCAAATTACGCTAAACTAGCTAAAGGTTATACTCATCTACTGAAAAAGGAAGTACCCTTCGTTTGGGACCAGGTCGCGCAAGCCTCCTTTGATGCTTTAAAGAAATCTCTAATACAAGCGTCATTAATGTATGCTCCTGATTATCAAAAAGACTTTAACATGTATCTGGCTGCAGCAGATATGACTATAGCAATGGTATTAGTTCAAGAAGCCAGTGGAATTGAACATCTTATATATTATTTAAGCTGAAACTTAAATGATACGGAAATGATATACTCCTACGTTGAAAAGCTCACCCTCGCGGCTGTTCAAGCGATACAGAGATTTCGACACTACATCCTCTTTAGGAAAACTACCATTTTATCAGATTGCAACCCCATGACTTACATATTGTCGCGACAGTTGCTAGGGCGAAATATTCAAAATGGATAGCAATTCTACAAGAGTTTGATTTGGAATTCAAAAAATCCAAATCAAAGAAAGCCCTGGTATTCGTGGAGTTACTATGCGATCTCCCATCGCCGCCCAATGATGCAACATCCGAAGAAGCAATCGTGGATGAAAATTTGTTTCTGATATCTTCAAGCGATTTGTGGTATGGAGATATAATCATTTATCTCCAGACACAAACATACAGGTCTAATACCTCACGCTCCGAACAACGACGTATTCGATACCAAGCAAAAGACTACGTGATCATCGGTGAGACTCTTTACCATCGTGGTATCGATACAGTTCTGCGGAGGTGCATCACCCTTGAGGAGGCCGAGAAAGTCCTAAATGACTGTCATTCAGGCGCATGTGGGGGGCATCAATCTAGTTATGCTACGGTGCAAAAAAAATTGCGAGCAAGATACTTCTAGCCAACAATGTTCAAAAATTGCATAACCGCAGTTAGGAGTTGTCATGCTTGCCAAATTTTTGATAGCAAAACCAGAAGACCACCCGCACTTCTGCAACCAGTAGTAGCTATTGGGCCATTCGCCAAATGGGGCATATATTTCATGACATGTAACCCCACCTCAGCCGGGGGGCATGGGTACATAATAATCGCAGTAGACTATTTTACCAAATGGGCCGAGGCAATGCCTACATTAAACAACAGCGGCAAAACTGCTGCCCTTTTCTTTTTCAATCACGTAGTCTCCAGATTTGGTGTTCCACAGGCCATAGTCACAGATCATGGATTGCATTTTCGCAATCACATGATGGTTGAGTTGGTTGCCAAATTAGGACTGTCCCACGACAACTCTACTCCATACTATCCGCATGCTAACAGACAAGTTGAAGCAATCAACAAAGTCCTAAAGTGCATGCTGCAAAGGATGATTGGAGTCCACAAATGAGATTGGCACCTAATCATGTACTTGGCCTTGTGGGCATACCGGACATCGGTAAGAAATGCAATCGGATTCACACCTTTTCAATTGGTGTACGATCTGGAAGCAATCTTACCCGTTCAATGTGAAATATCATCCCTCAAACTCGCAGTCGACCTTCTCCCTGGAACCTCAGAAGAAGAGGCTCGTTTCTTGGAACTAATCCATTTGGATGAAACCCACTGTGATGCAGCTTCGGGTAACGAAGCTCATAAGAAGCGAGTCAAAGCACAGTTCGACAAAAATGTCAAACCTCACGTCTTCTCAAAAGGTGGCCTGGTCTTACTTTACGACAAGGAATCCGATAAATTGGGAGCAGGGAAATTCAAATCATTATGGATGGGTCCCTATATTGTTAAACGCATATTAGCAAAAGGAGCCTATGAGTTGATGGACTATGATGGGATTCCACTAGCACAACCTCGCAACGAGTTGTACCTCAAGCGTTACTATGCTTGATTTCGCATAGTAATCCTCGTGCTTTTGTTACATTTTTGTTTTCACCAAGAGAATTTAATTTGGTTAAGTAATCCAATTTTTGCATTATTTGTAGATGTCGAACCTATTGGAATCATTCGTTGGATATGTCGACGGATCAATTCGTAGTTCACGAAACCTGTCTTCTGCGGCATGGGCCATTTTCAATCCCAGCGACGAGTTAGTAAGTTTCAGAGGAGTGTGTATTGGTCGGTCTACGAACAATATCGCTAAGTATAGTGCATTGATAGAACTCCTTTCTGATGCCATCACACATGGCATATGCCGACTTGTCGTCAGGCTAGACTCACAGCTCGTCATTCTACAACTCACTGACATCTATTCTGTACGAAATCTAGCTATCTATCGCATGTTCCTAAGGGTCAAAATTTTGGAAAGACAGTTCGATTTCATCCAATATCAACATATTTCCAGAAGATTAAACACATTAACAGACTCATTGGCAAATTATGTGTTAGATAGACATTTGCAACATTTATAAAAAGAAGCATCACATCAATATATGCAGCAGGATTATGTAACTTAACCAAAATAAAGCTCCGAAAATCAAAAATATATTTCATAACTATTTATAGTCTGTACATGATGTTCTGTAACCAAGACAAAATTGGTCAAATGACCTAAAACTCAAAATGCTAGGGGGCACCCTACTCTAATGGTGCTGGTGATAACAAGTCACCACCTGTGCAATCATGCGTAAAAGCCTAGTCCATCGACTCGGCACTCCAGTAGTATGTCGTTGCAACCGCAGAGGCAGCTCGTCAGTTCTCACATCTGGGATACCAAGGGTAAGGCCCTCGATCTGGTCCTGTAGTGCTGAAATAGTCTCGACCACATCAAGGTCGCGAAGGATGGCCCTCCCAACAGCCTCTCCTGCTGGAGTGGCCGTTGGGTCTCTGCGGCGTACTGTCAGTCGAACTGGTCAAACATCTACATGAGCACATGAGTTTTGATTAGTATTGATCATAAGAATATAAGAACATTATAAAGAACAATGAACAGAGATATGGTCAGAAGAATTACCCATGGCACCCCACTGCTCGCCAACCGGCAGCACCAAATCCGTATCACCTCGGAAATCCATACCAGCATATGGGAACCTGGCATAAACCATCTCCTAACGGTCGAACCACTCGAGAAAGAAAAATAAATCTGGGGCTGACCAGCATGCCGAGACATGAGATCAACCCATCTCTGCATCCGTGGTTCAATCGGTGGAGGTAGGCCAAGTGAAATATACTGCGGCTGCATTAGTGGGATTCTCTCCAAGGTGAAAGCGGTCAAAATAGAACCATAACCAAAGTTCTTGGATCTTCTGCTTTTCACCTTGGTCAATTGTTCTTTCATCACAGAAAGTACTACATCACACCAATTGAACACCTTCGGTTCAAGGCATTCCAAAGCATACTGCATATAAGATCTACTGGCTATGTGAAGAGCAGAACTACCAGCCAGTCTAGCAAAAGTGAATAGAATGGTCTGCAAGGGCCGATAAGTGACATTCGAATATTGATCTTTCTATCCACACTCGACTGAGATCCCTCTCTGCAATGCCGGAAAATGTACTCCCTCACGGACTCACCCCCACGGGCGGAGCCTAATAATGAGAGAGGGGCATCATGCCTCGATAAACCGATCAGAAAATAGATGTACACCACTGTCAAGGGGATCAATTTACCCCTAATCTGGAATACCTAGTTGATAGGATCCCAGGCATTGAGGAAATATTGCAACAAACTGATTTGTTGCCTCATGCTAGAGATACAGAAAAACTTCAACAGGCCACAGTTCCGTAATGCAGCTACTGTGCCCGGATCATGTAAAGCAACAATTTCCTCTTCTTCATGCTCGCGTTCTCGCTATGTAACGACCATTTTTCTCCAATGAATCTCTGAAAAACAAACAAGGGAAGAGTCAGGATCTTCATTTGGTAAAAAGCAGGCAAAAATTCATGAGGAAACTGTGCAAAAACTTTCCTCCCTGCATCCATCGCACCCCAGCAAGTATACTGGGAGCGATGCATACTGACTAGTCAATGGGAAGTTCAGTATGCATCACACCTTTTGACTAAGGAAGGGTGCAATGGTCCCAGGGCGATTTCTTCAAACCCCAGAGGCTTAGCAGGACAAGGAAATGAGCTCAGAATCGAAAATGAAAGGCATGTAATTCAAGAGCACAAGTTTAGCTCTTACCTGGTCCGAACAGCATCGAGAATCGTCCACAGAATCTCCCGGAATCCGCTGGAGAAAATCAGGGGGGAAAAACACCTCAAGAGCTCCAACAAACCAAATTCAAATGAAATGGTAAAATGAGAGGTAAAAGTCACTTTTAATTTAATAGGCATGTAATTCAAGTAAAATATTAGTGTTTTTAACTCATTTATCAAGCATGTGTTTTCATTTCTAATCGTTTTGATGAAGCAAATGAATAGTTAGTACAATCTTTGAAAGAACGAAATGCTAAGGGTGAATAAAAAACTCAATGACCATCATCGCGAGCAATGTTGTCGCAGAGTTCAAGCTCGTTAAAAAATAAACCCTCCATGAGCAGTTTTAGCGCATAGTTCAAGCTCATTAAAAAATAAACATAAGTCATGAGCAAATGTTTCGCCCAGCATTTAAGCTCATTAAAAAATGAACCGGTAAATAACCATTGTGAATGCCTTATCGCCAGCTTTTGAGCCTTGGTCGTGTTCTCGTCATCACCTCCACTCTATTTTTAGCCAATCATTCACCCCCATATGATTGTTTACCCCTTCGAGGAACATCTGCGAAGAGTGAATCTGTTAGCCATCCTTGTGACACTGTCGTGATTGGAAAATTCCAAATCTTACCTGGAATCAGCTGCTACCTGAAACCATCACTCGTTCCTCGAAAATGAGTCTTCTTTAAGCTCTTTTCACCTGA